>FMBT01000515.1:0-67985 GCA_900095095.1 Fragilariopsis cylindrus CCMP1102
AAAACAGCATCCTACGATCCTAGCATATCAAACATACTAAAGTACATAAAGAAATTTTCTATTTATACTACTAGTTTGTACTAAAACTACTGCTAAAGCTGTTCTAAAGGTACAAAAATGTGAAATATAAAATCGTTCTAATTTAGAGCTTATAATGATGATTTTTTTTCATTTTTTTCTATTACAGTAACTCTTCCCGGGATTTCTTATAAGAAAGTTACAATATTATCATTCCCAATTATTTGTAATGTCTCCATGCTTGAAAAAACAGGTCAGTGCGTTTCATTTTTTCACTTAGTACTTAATCTGTTTCTTGACAACACGAGGATAATATGCACGTTTACGTTTATACCTTTCTGTTTGTCCAGTTGCAAAGATTGGTCCATTTCGTAATAAATGATAAACAATATCATGTCGTATTTCATATTTAAAATTATCTTCATCACGTATATCACTATCTTGATTACATGTCCGATACGATTTACGGAATGCTTTAGAAATTGCCAGTGGAAAAACTGAAAGAGGGATTGTTTCTGGTCGACCTGTCATTGAAAATGCATCAATAGAATTCATTGAAAGTAAATATTCAATCTTGTTTATCTTTTTTCTTTGATCAATTGGAAGTAATGAATCATAACTAAAAACTTTCATTATACCCACCGTTGGATATGTTTTTCCAAAAAGTATATTACACTATCTAATTCTTCATTATTAACTTTAATACTTGTACCTGATAATTTGATTGTTTTCAAATTCGTTGCCATTGTTGTTGGCAACTGGTGGAACATAGTTATTGTGATGGTGGTGGTGGTAACTGCAATACGTCCATAAAGGAATTAATTTCAGGATTATCATTTATGATAAGTGTATGTAAATTAGGAAATTTACATCTGATCCCATTTCGAATATATTATATAAATCTTTATTTGTTAAACCGAACCACTAAATGTTATACGCTGTAATGACAAACGGAATTGAAGTTGTTGGAACAACTGTTGCTAAGATAATTCATGATCCAACTTCCTAGACCAATTGTATTAGCATTTCTTTATCCCATCTCATTAATGATATACGTTTCAAATTGGATAAATTTCGAAATTTAATTGGTGTTAAATCTTCACAATCAGTAATCTTTAATTCCATCAAATTCTGTAACCTATTATTATTGGTATTACCACCTAGTCCTAATCCTAATAATGATAAATCAAATCACGACAACCATCTAATTGAAGACGTACTAAGCAATTCAAATGATTCATTGATTGGTAACGACCAGTACAACAATATAATTCAATTACTTGCAATTGATCCATAATAGCAATATCTTTTGTCATTATCCATGTTGGTCTTGGACCCAAAATTCTTGGTGGTAATTGTAATTGTTCATGATGATCATGATTGCGATTATTCGATTATTTGCATTATTTCTATTTGCTGCAGCTGCATTACGAAATGCTAATATTTCTTGAAGACGTCGATAAAAAGAATTATCAGTAATTTAAGATGTGTAATCCGTCGACTAATAATACTCCTTCCATCACCATCACCATCACCAGCAGGATTGATAATAGTGTTAGTTTGTGATTTTTCATAACATTGTTGTGGTCCGGATGGATAGGATCTCCAATTCGAACGATCAATTAATTTTAATAATACACTCTCTTCCATTGTTGTATTTGTTGGATGGTTGGTATCTTTCTTGGGTGATTTAGTTCCATATATGGATGATGTAATACTACTAACTCCAGCAGCACAGCAGGTGGTTGAGGATTATTCGCCATCGTTGATATGATATGATATGATATGAGCTGATATGAAATAGAAATAAATGAATGAATGAATGAATAGTACGCTAAAACCACTAACTGGCTAGGTACAACCTCCAAATCACATAGCTAGGTACAACTTAAAGTCCAAATCACATAGTCAGATCATTGTTGTACTTGAAGTGGTAACGGGAATGAGGATTAATTTGTTTTCCCACGATGAACATGTTTTGTTTCATGCTTTTTGTGTTTTGTTTGTGTGTTAAAAATTTACATCGTGATCATCGTGAGAAAACAACTTTTTTACAACTTTGGATCGTAGTCGAATCACGCTTGATTAAGCTTGAAGTTGTTGAGGCTAGAATCTAATAGTAACCACGTGTCAACCCTTCTTCAACACGTCACACATTGCTGTTTTAAGGCTCCAATAAGATCTATTATAGTTTTTTATTTTTTCTTCAAATTTTGTGGACTACCCCCTCTGAAATCAGTTTCAGTACTGCACGTGTCTGTAGAATTCTACGTGGAATTTGATAAATTCTTCGATTTGAAGACAAAATTTGAATTATTTTTGGAGTTGTTGTTGTAATTTTTTGTCGTTTCGACGATGAACAAGACATAAATCTTCAACACATAAAAAGCAAGGAAAGATAAGGAAGAATGTATTGTTTGACGTCGAAGACAATGAACTGATGAAATCGGAGTGTACCTTGGTGCTTTGAGAGTATCTTAATAGCAGGAATATTTTCTATTCTAGTGGAATGGCCTGTGATGCGGTTGTGTTAATGGAATGATCTAATTTCCCATGCCCTTCCTTGAGTAATCTGTTTTAAAAAAAGAACTGGTTGTAGTCATAATATAAATTGAATTCAAATTAAAAAGCAATCAAGATGATGAAGGCAATGCTGGCAAAGAAAAAGATGGAGGAGGAGATGGAGAATACTTTTCACCTACTCGACGACCGAGCACTATGGGACATGCCTGATCGAAATTTTGAAGAACGGACAGTACTGTTAGATGAAGAATTGGGAGGTTATGTTGACAATGATATCAGATCTAACAATGATGAGCAGAAGATAGTTCTTCAAACGTATCCAGTTGACATTGCTGCTGTTGCCGAGAACCGAAGGTGCCCAATGCTGAATGAGCAGATGATGGTCCAGTTTGTTTGTGAAAACTGCAACAAAGTTGCACGTGATGTAGAGGTACTACAGGGTCAATGTTCCAGATGTCGGGCAGTAGTTGCATATTGCAGTTTGGAATGTCAAGTCAATCATTGCCTTCATTGCTGCCATTGCCGTCATTGTCACACCACCATCCATTGTACTTGTAGTTATTGTACTCGAATCATATATGTATAAGCAATCGTATCATAAGCTCTGAAATAGATCGATTTTATTCTTCATATTTTCTGTACCTCAAGAACAGCTTTAGCAGTAGTATTAGTACAAAATAGTAGTATAAATAGAAGGTTTCTTTATGTACTTTAGTATGTTTGATATGCTAGGATCGTAGGATGCTGTTTTGATGAGGCTAACATGTCATCGAATTTTTCAATTTTTTAAATCCATTCAAAATTTAAGAGCAAACCAAACAAGTTAATATCGACCACCATGGCGAAAAATATATCCTATACTACCTATAACTGAAATACGTATTACTATTAAATAGTTATCTAATTATTTGAATGACAAAGGTTATTCTATTATTGTTTTTATTAATCCTGAATGAGATGATGCATACACATCATTCTTCTAATACGTTTAAGTTGTCGCTGTTGCTGTTGTTGTTGTTGTTGCATGTTGCATGTTGATTGCCTCCTCGCCACCCTTGATTCATTTAGCAAGATTAGTATTAGTTGGAGAATGAAATGCACTGAGATCATTGTCGGAACCCATCGAAGCATCATCTTTGTTGTCGATGAGATGGGAATTAGCATTCGCGTTGCCACCACCACCAGTGTTGTTGATGTTGTTGTTCACATTGACATTGTTGTTACGGTCTCGTTGCTGCTGCTGTTGAGATGCACTAAGTTCATTAGGACGTGGTCTTGATGATCCAGAACCACTGTTACTACTATTTGCAGGTGTACGACGCCGGAATGATGATCGAACTGGGGATGCATTTTCATCCTCTTTGGCCAGAAAAAAGGATGCCCAATCTCCAGTGTTCTTGTTGGTATCAATCATAGGCTTCTCTTCCCTTTCATTATTATCAAAGAAACGATTTTGTACTTTGTATGGCAAATGGAAAAGGTGTTTAGTTACAACAACAGCTCTACCATCTTTCTTAACAGAAATGATATCAGGATCATCATAACCACCTTCCATCTCTGCGTGCTCAAGCATTCGATTGTAAGCCTCCGCTTTTGCATCTTGTAATGCAATAAAAAGAATGTTGTTCCTGTCAGAATTACCGGTATGATCTATAGTTACTTGTACTGCAGCAGGTGCACCATATTGTGACATACGGAAGGTCTGGACCCAATAAATTTCATCTTGATTGATACTGATAACAGCTTCTCCTCCCTCCAAACCGGATGGTGTTTGGAATGTACAAAAGAGTCGTTTTTCACCAAGATTAACCAACTGCTTGGAGAGACTATTTTCTGACGACATTGTTGTATGGGTAGGTGTCCTCGTAGGTGTCCGGAGAGGTGTGCGGGTTGGTGTTTGGGTAGGTGTGCGGGTAGTGAAAGTTGATCGAGGAGGTGTGTGTGTGCTATTGAAATGAACAGCAGAAGCTTTAGCTGGAGCTTTAGCTGGAGCTTTAGCTGGAGATTCAGTTTCACTTTCAGGATCAAAATCAGGATCTTGGATAGGCGAAGGTATGTCAGCTGCGAATAAGAAAGCAAAATAATATTAGATGTAGAAAGAAGAATGGAAGAAAGCAAAATATTTATTAGATGTAGAAAGAAGTTATCGACTCACCTCGACGGCGGCCTTGTAGTGCTTGTGATCTCATGTAATCGGCAGCTTTAGATCTAAATTGAGCACGGAATCTTAAGATTGATATTTTGTTTTCAACAAATACGGGAGACAAATCAAATACAGGGTCGATTTCATCTGTTGCTAAAGCCTTTGGAGATACAGTTCCATCCTCCCAAAGCTTGGCTAGAGCAGCTGTGCAATGTTTGTTCCACGGCATGATGAAAACTTACTTTAGCTGTTCTGAGTAGTAATTATGAGATGTATTGATCATTCAAAAATACGTTCTCCCAAGTGATTATATTAGTACAAGAAACCCAAATTGGAACTTTGTTTTGGATTGAAAATTTGACCCGCCGAATTCGTCGCACCGGCAATGGCAAAATAAGAGTCGTGTCGGTCTAAACCGCCAAAAATATCCACCATTGCTGTTGTGGGAACGGATAGTAGATGGGAACGTTCTTGACAAGACTTGTATATGTGTTGTTGTTGAGGCTGTTATGTATTGCTTTGTAATTTATTTCAAAAGAATAAGTTCACTTTTTTGTGAGCGAGGCGAGAAAAAAATTGAGGCACGGCCGTTTTATTTTCGTTTTTAATCGCGTAAAAAGTACACACAAAAATATTTCAGGCACCTGCCACTTTGAGGCAGTTACTTACCTTTATTTTTAGGCGAGCTGCCGTAAAAAAAAATTCAGGCAGATACTTAACTCAATTTTTTTGCACGTGCCTCAAAAAAAAATTGAGTCACAAATTGACTCAATCGAACGTCTTTGAGGCAACCTCAATGAAATTCACAACGACATCAGAGAGTAGGATATAACTACACGATCCGTTGAAAGAGTTTCATCAATTCTTAGTTTTCTCCCCATTTTATAATTCTAAGAAACCGTATCATCTTCATCTATATTAATATATGCATGACTACTTGCTTTAGTCAATATCATTAGAAATAATCTCTCGCATCAATTACAAAGCTGAATTAATCGAGAAATACAAACAATGTCCAGTCATGGGTTTGGTAAGTTTAGGTTTGGTGATCATAAAGATTTAATAGCTCACATCAGTGCATCATCGCATCTTACCCACGACAAGATACATTATCTTGAGAACTACGATTACGTTGTCGGACCGAAAGCAGTCGGTGAGAGGATGCTTTTGCTCTGGTTAGGTAAAACGAACAAGCATCTGTACCTAATCAGTCCAGCAAAGCTTCACAACGTACAGTATAACTCTTTTGGTTACTTTGTGAGTCTACTGAAGACTTTTTAGTATTTATAATATCTTGTGACGCGATGGAAAATAATACATTCTCTCATCAACTTTTTCTTTTGTCTTCGTCATGTATTGTAATAGTATGACTACAACGAGGCGTTTTTAATTCAAAATGGAGTCGAATTGGAAGGAGATTACCATGGAAATATTGACAACTTCCTTCTAGAAACAGAGGTTGTTACAGTAGGCACACCGTCGTATCAAGTTGTTCTCGCGTTTGATATCGTTGATATTCCATCGGAAACGTATACGAAATACCAGCGACACAGAGAAGGTTGCGATCGTTTCAACCAGTATGGAGGTAGAGGACGAAGACGCATCAACGACTCGTATATCAAAAGACACGAGTTATTGAGAGAAATTGTTGAAAAGATCAGTACTCCAGGCCTTTTTGTGAGGCCGGTCGTTTCCGCAAATAAATCATACAATATGTGGAAAGATCATTGGAACAACCTTTCTTATAAGACCGACGGGCTTGTGTTTACGCCTGTGTTCTACAATGATGATTCCTTTCGGATCGAGAATGATCACCCGGTCCTGAATTGGAAGCCTACTAATGAGCTGACAATTGATGTTGCCATTGGTGGTCCTCAAGAAAGAAATCAGACGCATACACGTTTCCTGGCATATATCTACGACAAGGTTACATATGTTGGCTTTGTTCCTCCTAAGAACATACGCAACTCAGTACAAGCTTGTCATTGGAGTTTACACGTCGATCCATGGTCTTTTCCGGTAAAATTTCTGAGGGAAAATTGCAATAGCGAAAACATAGGTATTAATGACGATGTCCATGATGCTGATAGAGAAGATCGGATGTCAATCGCAAATGATCGGATGGACGAAAGTTACGAATGGTTGAAGAGTAAGTCATGCAGCTTAGAATCGTGTTGTTGTGGAGAAGAATTACCAGTCGCCAATCGAAAAATTATGCATTGCTCTAAATGCGGCATACTCGGCGTCGCTGATGCTGAAATGGACTTTGTTTGTAGATCGGAATGTTGTCCGGACCAAAGCATGTTCGGCGGCACTGATATCAACAACACCGTGAGTAGATGTACTTTAATGGTACCGAATGACTGCGTAGAAATTGCAAAACATGGTATAGTTGAAGTCATTCCACGTTTTGTAGGCGATAGGGGGAACGTTGAGTTGTGCTTCAAGCGCGTACGAAAAGACCTACAACGTGCAAATACTTTTAGCGTCGCCAACGAAATATTAGATCTCACTCGTCGCAACGTGTCCTTGGAAGATGTACAATTCAAAAATAGTGCACTTATTTCTGAGTTGAATACTGAGCTATTTCATTTAAAGGACGAAGAAATGTCTCGGTTGTGTGCCACCGCTGTGTTAAAGAAACAAAATTTACACAATTTGGTTCAACAACAGGACACACATTTAGTGGGTCGAGTATTTCCACCATTGCTTGAAACTTTGTTTTTGCTTTATCTTCCAATTTCTGATTTAGTTCGGTTTCGCAAGATTTCAAAACTATGGAAAAATACAATTGACGAAGTTGAAATTCTACCTAACACAAAACATGCATACTTTTCTCAACCAGATAAAATTGCACAGTATAACAAGGATAACGAATCATATATGATGAAAGGCTCGTCCTCAACGATGAATGCATCAGCTCTTGCTCAGTATTATAAATTTGGGGGAAGTGCTTGCGAATTTGTCCAAATCGATGATGTTAACTACGAATGGAACTATTAGTTTACTGTATATAAATATCTAAATAACCTATTCAAAAAGGTTGTTTTGTCGTCAACCGCTGCTGCTAGCAATGACGTTTTTATGAATAAAATCTCCATTGATAAAATGTTTTCTAATACAAATCGTAGTCGTTGTCTTGTGGATGGAATAGATAATAGTATAGAACGAAATTGTTGTATCTCATTAATATCCATTAGATAATCACTATATGAATCATGATCAATATTATTACCATTACCATTATTATTACCTTTCATTGCTGATGATGTTGATGTTGATGACGTCTTTGTGGTTGTTGCTTTATCATTACTTTTATCATTACTACTACTACTACTACTACTATAACGACGACCACCATTCCGAAAATTATCACTATACCGACCTTCATTAAGATTACCTGTACTAGTACTGTACTGGCGGTAGTAATCCCGATTGGTAGTATACTCTCTAATAAATAGGCAACCGAATAACTAAAACGTCGTTGTCGTCGATGATTGGGATAATTTTGATTCTTTTGACTACGAAGTTCTGATAAAAGTGGTGATATAGTATTAGTTTTATTGGTTACCATTAAAAATTCATCCACAATCTTCCATAATTCAAATTCTAATTCATCTGTCGTCCATAATGATAATGCAGTAGTGCTACCATTATCAGCATTACTACCATAGTTAAATCTTTTATCAGATGGTGGAATTTTCATTATACCTTTAAGAAGGAGTTGTAATTCTAATGAAGGTGTTGTTTCATCTTCTTTTGTTACTTTTGCTGCTACTGCTGATGCTGCTGCTGCTGCTGCTACTTCTGCTCCTGCGGCTGCTGCTGCATTACTCGTAGTGATGCTCTGTTTGTTATTATCGTCATTGTTATCATTATTGCCGTTATCGTCATTGAATGGACAATATGGTAATACACTTGATATAGCATCATGTGTAATATCAGCAATACTTAAATCACTCTTACTGGGTATACCATCTAATTTTTGATTAGGATTACATTCATAGGAATGATATTTCTGAATAGATTCTTGTATAGCCTTGTTGCGTGCTTGGTCTAGCCTGTAAGGTTTCATCTTCATTTATTATACGATCCAATAACATTTGTTCATCCTCATCATTACCATCATCATTACTATCATTAACATTATCCTTTGATGATGATAATCGTACTCCTAATCCTACTTGTTTTTGTACTTCGTCCAATTCTTCTATATCAGGTAAAATTTTCACATCAACAATCGAATATGGTATTTCTTGATGTATTTGATCAATCACAAATCGTTCCGATGCATGAACTAAGACCAATATTCTTCCATCTTTTAACCTACGATAATCTCTCACATACATCAACGTACCTAATACCGCTGTTGTTGATAATGCAAGTACAGCAGAATCTGCGGATATTGTACTACGTTTATTATAATTAGTGTCATTCCATGTTGATAATTTATATCTTGTATCATCATTTTTTGTTTTATCACCAAAATATGCCTTTGGCATATACAAATGTCCAAACATCATCCATGGTAATTTATTCTTATTGTTGTTATAAGTGTGTGTATAAAACATTCGTTCAAACATATTCGTGTAAACAGGATCACGTATAATCAGTACATTCGACCGACCAGGTAATTCATGCCATGCTGCACGGAATAATGATAATCTTTCTATTGAACCAGTTTCAATATTATATTCAGGTAATCTATCCACATCCACGATATTATCATTCTCTTTGTTGATATCAGCAGCAGCATTGTCATCATCATTAGTTTCTGCTTCGGTCGTAGGTTTAATAGCACTACTACCATAGAATGACATTTGTAAGGAACGTACAATTGCCATTCTTCTTTGAAAATATTCTTCTGATTCTTCTTCTCCACTACCACCTTTATTACTTTCTATATTGTTTTCATTTTCATTACTATCATTTGATGAAACGAATAGCAATAACGGAGAAGTCGTCACTGTTCTTGTACCTCTTTTTGTTGTAACAAAACTAAATACACCAACTGATGATGACGACGACGATAGCGATAAGAGTAACAGAAAAGCTATTCCGATGGTCCTTGTCAACATCAGCGACGTTGATAATAACGGAAGTGGCATATTGTATTTTTAATAACTTTCGCGCTTCTGTGTTGGTTGGGTGTTTGTCTCTCCTGAATCTCTCTCCTGAAAGTCTCTATCTCGCTCCTTCTTCTAGTATTATTTCTTAGAAGCTTATAAGGTATAATAATTATTATTATTATTATTATTCACTTCTTTCAGATCGATAGGAGAACCTTTTTAAAGATAGAATAGAATGGAACACCCTGAAACGAGTAAGTGGTCTTTGCCTACTTTACAGTATAGTAGCCTTACAAAACTCACCAAAACATGCATCGCTGTCTCTAACTCCTTTTGTAGTTAGATGTTGTTTGTTTATAGAAAAACTCTTGATGTCGAGATGTCGAGAAGAAGATCACAATCAGTCATCGAAATCGAGAATGAGGTGAAAGAATTTTTGAATTCGAAAATTAAATCATCTGCAATCTGTTCTATTCTTGTCTTTGTTTTTGATTTGATTGGGGGAAAAACATATCTTTTAAGCGGGGAAGAACGATGGCGGAAACGAAAAGGACAGCAAGTATCTAGAGCAAGAACGGGGGGAATACTTTAGTCTTTACAGTTAATCTCATTTCATTCAAAAGCACATCCAGCATAAAAACAAGAGCGAACATACGAACATTACACACACACATTCTCAAAATACATTCATCGTAACGTTGAGAAATGCATACTGGGCTACAGTAGGGCTGCTACTAAAGTGCGTTTACAAGTATAAGTCTTAGCACAGCTCAGCCACATCCTGGGGGGTAGCATAACGATAAGAACAAGAACGATTACATAAAGCCAAAGAAATCAAAAAGAGAGAGAACACATTATAAGCTATCTACTGCACTACAGTAATAGTTTATCATACAATAAATAAAATCCAATATAAGATAAATCATGTCTACAAACATGTTTAGTACTAGTACTAGTTCCAATTCTAGTGCCAATAGTAATACTAACAATAATAAGAAACGCAAGGCAAATAGTGATACCGATGGGGATGATGGTGGAAGTATACAAGTAGGACAAGCAGCAGCAACAGCAGCAGCAGCAGCAGAAGCAGAAGCCGTAGGTCCTATCGATACCGCTACTATTACGGCTGAAGCTGCTACTGGTAGTAATGATATAAATAAAAATACAAATACACATACAAATAATCCATCATCGCAATTATCATCACTTCAATCAAAAATGAATGAATTCATTGATACAATGAAAGATTCTATTCAAAATGCTGAAATACGTGAAGAAAAATCGGAACAACGTGCCATAAAAGCAAATAAACGTTCGGAACGTCTTGAGAATTTATTAAAGAAGGCTGTAAAGACCACCGATAAATTTTTGAAAGATCAACAGCAACAACAACAAGTAGTAGTATTGGCGGCTGGTGCTTCTTCTGTGTCATCATCGAGTGATGAGGAAGGACAGCAGCAACAGCTACCACTACTCAATGTTGATGTTGATGCTGAAGCTACAGGCACTACTTATACTACTTCGGAAGAAGAAGAAGAAGAAATAGCAACAGCAAAAGCAACAGCCTTAGCAATAGCATTAAGCAACAATTGTCAAGCAGCAGAAAAAGCAAAACCTGAAAATATTGTACTTAATAGTGATACATGGTCAACGATGTTACAACAACTTCAAGATGATGGATATAACATCCAACCAATTAGTAGTACTAGTAACATGAATGACGATGACAACGATGACAATGACATTGTCAATGATGAAAAAAAGGAAGAAGAAAATAATTACGGTGATGACGACGATGAAGACAATAATGACAGAAATGATAATAATAATAATAATAATAATAATGCCAGTAATAGTAATAAATACGCTGATCTTGAAAATGCAAATGATGCAAATAATGAAAGTAAAGAATCGTTAGCAGCACAACAAGGTCGGAAAAAACGGAATAAGTATTATACATGGGAACGTAATTATCAAAATTTAAGATATTATCGAATACGATATGGTCATTGCAATGTACCACAACGTAGTCCTAAAAATCGAAAAAATGATAAATTAGGGAAATGGGTTAGTAATATGCGATCGGCATATACTGCACAACAAAAACTTACTGGTAAAAATATAACCACCAAAATATCAAAGAATCAAATTGATAAATTAAATTCAATTGGTTTTCATTGGAGTACAAAAAAATATCCAGAAGAAACAATTAATGAATCATGGTATAGTATGTATGAACAATTAGAACAATATAAACAATTAACTGGTAATATTAATGTTGTACTAGATCCAAACAATCCATCTCAATTAGCAAAATGGTGTATCTATCAAGAAAATGAATTGTTACGTTTAAAACAATATAAGGATACTATATTAACAATTAATCAAATTAAACAATTATATACAATTGGTATGGTATGAAATAATTGTGATTAACTATTGAAAATCGAAAATACAATAGGTGGGGGAGGGGGGGGGGGGGGGACCGTACAAGTTAAAATGAAAAGTATGGAACAAATCAACGAAATCATACCGTTATCAAATAATATCAGGGAAGGAACAACAACAACAGAAGAAGAAGTAGAAGAAGGTGAAGAGAAATCAACGACAAAATCAGATGGGGGAGGGGGGGGGGGGGAGGAAGACGGTATACTATCCTATACTTACCTTACTTACTGAAGTCCCTCTTTATATAAAATTAAAATATCACGATTACCACCACTAAAAGAATCAACCAATGCAAACATTTCGCCACCACTACCAACACCACCACCATCTAATCTTATCCTCCAGTGAGAAATACGGCGTTTCTTCAAAACACTCATACTACGACACCGCCGACGATGAGGGTTTTGATTTCGTTCCTTATAATGGTCAAATAAATATTGGATGATTTTTTTCTTCTAATAAAAACAAATACAAAAGTGCTGGCTTTTTTTTCCTTTCTGCAATCCCATTCAAGAAAAGTACCGTAGTTACTGAATGGAAAACGGAACAATCCCATTCAGATTGCCTTGTGTCACGGGATTCTAGAAATATTACTCAATTCCAACTGATAATGTCATAATATAATGATTTGTTCATCAGTAGAAAATCGCACAAGAGTTATGTATGTTATCACGCACGCGATCTAATAGATAATTGCGTCTTATCTGTTGTTCATAAATCACGATTTACCTTCATAACGCTTTCGCTAATTGTTTTTCATACCCCTCGTCACCATCGATACGTCATGTGATGTACTCCCACGATAGAATCAATCTTTGCTTCATCTACTTAATGAAAGCGCGTTGACGTTGAACCCTTAAAATATTCGATAAAAAGTTCAAGGTTGATGACTACAGTACAATTACAAGTAGTAGTTTGTACACTATTATTTAGTAATACAGTAACATGGAGATATATATGTATCTAGCTAGCTAGGATAGGATACTGTACTACACTGTAGTAAAATACTCGTAGTAGTTTTATAAAATATATCTCTATTTAATTTATCATCACTAAAATTCGTCCCCCTTGTTTTATGTATAAACTTGAATACAGTGCTTCCTTTTCGTCAGTTGACTCAAGCCGATAAAGCTCCAGAGAATAAATATGTACTTGATTTACGTGTTACCATTCCAATTGGTTTATCATTACCATGAGTTTTTGATGGAATTGATTTCCATCTACTATTACTTGTATCTTTACTTTTCTCTGCTGTATGGGATGCATCTTGTGGTTCTGAAATACTACCAAAACTACTCATACTACTCATACTACTATCCATGCTGCCATTTCTGCGGACGGGACTGACATTCGTCAAGTTGGTAGCAGAAGGTTTTCGATATGGAATTCTTAAATTGTGTTGTGATGAGACCAATATGCCAGCCGATCGAAAGTCTTGCTTTATCAATATTTGACGTAACTGATCACTACAATCATTACTCCTTATCGGCATCGCATTACTGTCGTTAACATTCGTCCTACTGTGTATGGATGTACTATCGAAATTGATCTTGACAGGTGTCCATCTTTCATTCTTCGTTGCAATAGAACTCATTGTGTTGTGGTTAGATGGCGTGAAATGATAAACAGTTAAAATATGTAGTAAGTTAGTTTGTGAGTTATGTGTTCTTCTAATAATGTATTTCAATTGTTGGGTTTGTGAGAAGAATTCGAAGCAAATGACCTTTACGCATTTTTAGTAGCGTTTGCATCTTCTAATAATGTATTTCAATGGTTCGGTTTGTGAGAAGAATCGAAGCAAGTAGCGTTTGTATGAGATCCCGATCCCGTTTTTATTCTGGTTCTTCTTTAGCCACGTCGTATATTGTGAAGACTTTTTAAAATAGGATCGAAATCAGATATCATTAAATATATATGACATCACTAGTTCAAGCGAACCGCAGGGCTGTATTGATTGTTTCGAAACTAACAATGACTCATGATCGATATAGAACAAAGAATGGCCTCTTTTTGCTTTTGGACGTGTGAACACACCAAGAAAGGGTTCGTGTTTTTTTTCTATATGTCTTTGGGGATTGGCGCTTATGAAAAAGTTAAGATGCACAAAGAAAGTCCACGAGCATCCGTTTATTCAATTTGTATTTTTCCCTCCCCCGAAACTTCTATTCGTGCGAAATTTTTAAACGTGTGAAATTTTTTCGCGAAAAGATTTCGTTAAGCGAAAAAAAATCGCGAATTTATCATTTTTAATTAGACTACTGAGTTTGTACTTGAAGTGATACATTGTAAACTTCAATTTCATTAATTAAGGGTCAGGGTGGGTTTACGACATCGTAGAATTGATACCTCGATTCGCAGTATGTGAAAACTTATTTTACCAATGTTATCAATTAATATTCACGGTTCAATGAGCTTGAAGTGCGATATAATCTTTAGTTTCATTAAGGTTTCACGACGTATTAAACATTAAGCTATTACTGTAAAGGTAGTTAATTAAAAACTGTACCACCAAGTTTTTTCGTACACATTAATAAAGTTTTGAAACTCTGGTGATGAAACATCAGATTCATTCTTCACTACAGTACGAACATACTGTGTAAAGAACACATAAAATCTGCCATTCGATAAATGACTCTTGAACTTCACTTTAGACCTTGGGTTATTCTTTATTACAACATATTATTATTATGTAAAGAACACAAAAACTCTGCTACTAGATAAAGAAGTTTTGAACTTCAATATAGACTTTGGGAACGTGATGCTATAATAGAGAAGCAGATATCAGTTCCATTTTGGGAATATTGTATGCACACTGAGCGACATATAATAGTAGCTAGAAAGTATCAGAAGAATATGGTAGTAGCGCGCTGAGTTGGTCCATTTGTTTCATTCGATTCGAATCTTCGAATCGATAAAGATTATTACTGCTATCGAAGCATTCGCTCCAAACTGATCCCTCAGCGTGTGATGCTAAACTTGACGACGACGTCGGCGTCGGTGTCGGCTGGAAACCGGTATGCCGCATGAAGACATCCTCAAATAGCATCCAGCAACATCACATACCGACTTGTTATACTAGGACGAACAAAGTCAGTATGGAACCATAATAATACCAACTGTTCATACCAATCCAAGCGAAAACTCACCTTCTCAGTAGTATTCAAAGATGACAACGGCGATGACGTATACAATCAAACCGATTCCTCTTCTTCTCGTCGTGCGACTGCATACAGTAAGTGATACAACTAGTCCAACAGAAATTATATACCAGGCAAAGTTGGGTTGTTGTGAATTTGACATAGTAAAGAAAATCTATTGATCTTGCTCGTTCGTTGACGACAGCATTTTGTTTGCGTACGGTGAGCTCCGTTGGAGCGGGTATAATGCATAACGGTTACGGGTTTAATTAAGTATTGTCTATTTTATTTGATCCAAATATACCGTATCCGATCTTGTGTTACAAAATGTGTTTCTGTTCTATTTTAGAAAAAAACTACTATGGAAACGCTTAATCCAATCGGTAATGAAGAAATAATGGGACGCATCGCATGGTAGTAAATACGAGATAGAATTCGGGGGGTAGTGTGCTACCACTGTCCACTGTTCCGCAAGAGCCTTAAAAAATACGAGCTTTTCTGGATAGAATGCTGCAACTAGACTCGACTCGGAGAAGCTTTGGGTGATATATGTACCACAATTAGCTATGCCTTGTCGTTCTAATGACAATTACATATGATCTATGTTTTTCTTAGTCGAAGAAGGAAGGAACGAATTACTTACTATTGATACTATATGTACTTTTATTAGAATAGCTTGCTGACACTTCTTCCAACAGTTGCAATGCATAGTACCGTGTTGCAAGCGATCGTTGGTGGTGGTACCGCCGTGCTCAGCATCACCCCAAAAGCAGTTAAAATGCAGTCTTGATTAGGTTTAGCCAATCCACCACCTCCATCCTTTTCTTTTGCTAAGAATCTTTTATCAGCACACCAATCTAGAGCATACTGGTAGAGCATACTGTAGCGCATATCTCATATCGTTTCTCAAATTAAAGCAAAGATCGTGTAACAAAAAGATATATAAAAAATCAACTCCCCGCATCATTCATCGAAATTCGGAAAAGCAAAGCCTGGCCCTGTATCGACGCGCAACGAACGTGGTATTAAAAAAAATGAAGCTCAATCATCGTGGGAACAAATTTTCAATGAATACGTGAACCCTACCAAAAAACGATTAATTATCCTATTCTCGTTTAAGTAGTATTGTATTCATAGACCGTGGGGAAGGAAAGTGCAATTAACTTCAGTACGTGTGATAAACAAAAATGTGTAACACAATTACTTACTATTCAACGTTTAAACTGTAGCAAGTCCGAATAAAATTTCACTGTGTTGTGATTCGAAAGTGGGTGGAGTTTTATGCACTCTCAACTCGCTGTTCAAGCTTTATTTCCGAGTCGAGATAAGGAACGTCGTCAATAATGCATTGTGATGGGAAATTATGTGGTATAATATCACGATAGTATTATATTGCTTGAAAGCGAAGAAATAACTTGAAAAAGTAATTCAGCACTATACGCTTTCATTTATTTTTCAAGCTGGTCATTGAAAAAATAGTAGCATTAGCTTTACTGAACTAATATATTTTCATAATTCGGTCATCATCATGACGAAAGATGAAATCATAAACGATGCTAGAATGGAAGTAAAAGACTTGTCGGAAACAAAGAAAACAGAGAACAAGAACGATATCGATGGAATGGAAGACGAAACCATGAATGATGTAGTTGGTATGGAAACGGACGATGCTGGAACGAAGGAAGACGTTATAAACGTTGACCTGCTTTTGGATCTGCTCATGGCTAGCAAGAAAGCCGGTGATAAAATCGCTGATAAGCATGTGCTGTTGCCGATTGGTTTAACTGGAGCAGGAAAGGTAAGTAACGTATTGAATTGTGATATGTGAGCAGATAATTTTAATGAATACATGATATATAGATACTTACATTCGTCTTATCTGCTCGTTGTATCTTGATAGACAACGACTACCTTATATCTAGCTGGGACCAGATTTGAAGAAGAAGACGTCGATGGGTTTACTCACTACAAACCTATTGAGCTTGCGAACGAGGCATTAACCACGTTTGCGGTATCTAGTGGTGCGAAATCTGTGACGACGACGATTCAGGCCTGTGCTATTCCATTCAAGCAAGATGATGGCAGAATCGACTCTATTACCATTTGTGACACACCTGGATTCGGCGATACGAAGGGAGTATGTCAAGAGATTGCTAACGGCCTTGGAATTATTCATGCTCTCAAAGGTGCCGCTTCAATCAAACCAGTTTTAGTCTTAGACTTCAGTGGTATGGCAACAAGTCGGTGGTCTCCTTTACGAAAGACATTAGACACCGTTATTGCCATGATTGGACGTGAATCTATTGATTTTTCTCCATTTTCATACGTATTCACTCGTTGCGAAGGGAAAAATAAAAATCGTATCTCAAAACAATTATCTGGATTTCAAAACGTTGTTCGAGACGATCCTGATATTGAAGATAAGGCTGTTTTAGATCTGCTCCTGACAGATATGATTTGTAAAACAAAGCCGGGTGAGGCGATTTGCATTGATCCGGAAGAGCCTGATGACGCCCCTGATACATTAAAACGCATATTGGGTGGATGCCGTATTAACGATCCTGCAGATAAGTTTGTCAACTTCTGCTCAAAGAATCAATGGCTACCTTGTCAGTGCAGGTCAATATCTTGATCCATAATTTTGACATTTCTCTTCAAGCAGCCAATATGGATTCTGCAGAAGTCTATCTCCGTAAATTGATTGGACTGGCGAAAGCCTTATCTCTACCTGAGTTGGATCAAGATGTGGAAAAGGGAATTGTCAAAGCAAAGCTATTTGTGAGCCAGTTAACATCCAGTATTGAAACTTTAGCGACTCGTATCTTTTCTGATCCTGAATTTGATGAGACGCTGGATGTTTTACCATCCAATTTAATCTTACTGTCCAAGTCAGCGAATATTTGCAACGTTTGTGAAATGGACTTTAATTGTTGTTCCTTTATCAATGGTATAACTGAACGACTTTTTTCTGCAGTCAGACAGCATATCTCTGGTGTCGATCCTACTGCTCTTCAGGGCGCAAAATACCTACAACAATTAATGATTCGATTCGATTCACTTGCTACCTCATTGCAAGGCCTGATGGAAAGCGAAGCAATCCAAAGCGAGTCTTCGACCATGATTGATGCTATTAAAAATGTAATTGAGCCTGTTTTTGTTGTACTGAGGATGCTTTAGTCGCTAGTGATCCAACAGCTACTACATGAATGAAAACATCGGCAAGTAACCTTTGTTCTTGCCATGAACGACTTTCTTGGCTCATCCGAGCTTTCTACGCTCAATCAGGAATTGTCCGATTGGTTTTGTTTCAAAGCGGATTGAATAACGTTCTTAATAATATCAGTGAAAAGAGCCAAATCTGCGTCACAGATCTTGCGGAACTAGATAGCACTCTTCATGAAGAGCTACTTGAGTGGAAAGAATGGTCGTACGCGTCTCTCTTGAAGCTGAACAATAGTACGAAGCACAAGGAGTGCAGAGACTTCCTTCAAGCTGTTTCGTCTTCCGAATCTCTCTTTTCTTCTATTGAAAACGATCCCCCTAAAGATACTGAATTAATGATTCGTGAGGTATGATGACTATATTATCAAGTATTCACAAGAAGCTGTTGACTTCTCCAGCGCAATTCTCAGAGTGTTCTTGACAATGATACAGTAGATACGGCTGGTCGGGTCAAAGAAGCTGGTAAAATTACTGAATCCGTTGATTTATTTCTTAGAACTGCCAGCAATTTAGAAGAATTAGATCCAGTTCATTTCCAAAAGGTTTGGGAAGATCTGTGGGTATGAAAAGCCGGTTGGAACAATTCATTGAAGATTCCAAGAAGAATCTAAATCGTAAAAAGAATCGTCGCGGAAAAACTATCGAGCCTTCCAAAGAAGAATTGTCTCAAACAAGCAATAAACGAGGTTGCTTGGATGGTACAAGAAGTGCAACGAATTGAAAGTATACCTGAAAAAGCATGGCCATTGCAACGTACCTACGAGAGACCCAAAATATAAACAACTTGGATTAGTAAGTAAAATGAAGCTGTGAATTTATATTCAAGATTTTAAGTTAGCATTATTTCGCTTACCTCCTTTTTTGTATTCTAGTGGGTTATGAGTCAACGAACAGAGATGAAAAAATTTGAAGCAGGAGCAGGATTAAAGACATCAATGACCGATCAAAGATAGAGCATTTAGAAGATATGGGTTTCCAGTGGAGTGTGAGGAACCCTGATGGCTTTTGGATTCCGGCGATATGAGGAGCTGAAAGAAGTTCAAGGAAGAACATGGGCACTGTCGTGTACTAATTCATCAGGAAAGCTTGGCACATGGGTGAAGAATATGAGAACGACAGCACGGGCGTCCTAAGTGTAATGAAAAGATTAGGAAGCTTAAGGCGGTCGGTTTATTCGATGCTTAAGAAGGAACACTTAATGACTAAAGATCCATCATTCGTCACACAGGCAAAACCTTGTTAGCGCGATAAGTTTTATTTTTGCCCCCGTTTAATAATATCACTCAATTTGCAATGACATCGTCATCATCTCTATATAACAATCACGTT
Source organism: Fragilariopsis cylindrus CCMP1102 (assembly GCA_900095095.1). Lineage (NCBI taxonomy): Eukaryota > Bacillariophyta > Bacillariophyceae > Bacillariales > Bacillariaceae > Fragilariopsis > Fragilariopsis cylindrus. Next base: position 19,890 of record FMBT01000515.1, read on the forward strand.
GCATTAGACCGTTCACACAAGAATAACAAAAAAGAAAACATAAGACTGAAGAACATAGTAGTACAATCGAAATGAAATTGAATATCTATACACCTAAAGCCAAGCAAGTAATTTATCCATTTATAATTTTTCATTTACAAGTTATTTATCTTTCTAGGATTTAGTTTAGAAAATATTATACCCCGTAATCGTTTTTCCGACAAAGTAGTGGGTATAGAATGGAACGATACTTCAGCGCCAGTCTTATTCCAATCCCAGTGTGATATACAAACGTAATTGTTACTACATATACCACAAGATAGAAGACATACATATACAGCACGTCGTAACATATACACAATATTACCAAAACGTTTAACGCTTTCTCTTTGAACTTCCATTACTACTATTGCTTGGAGAGATACTAGAAACATTATATGGAACATCAGTATCATTAGATGCTGCTTCTTTCTTAGCAAGGTCGGTAACATCGTTGAGTGTCGTTTCCAACTTACATATTAGGAAAGAACAAGACAGTAAACGATCCTTCCCACTTTCCATCTTCTTCTAGCCGACCGATTACGTCGTCATTAGGATTACAGGGAGCGCTGTTAAATCCATAAATTGACCAATCAAGTTGTTTTCTGTATCATATGGAATAAAAGTACCATGATCGTGAAGAGATGTTACGAAGTCAATCATATCGAATATGATAATACCTCCTCGTACAACTGAAGTCCTGTATGAAGACCAAAAGCAATTTTCATGGTTGTCGCTAGAACGATGATATGGACATCGCGACGGAATTTTTGAAGACGTCGCTGAAAAGTTCTCAATGAAGTTTCCGAAACTGGTCGATCCGATTGAATTCCTGTATGTTAGTAAAGGCATTACTAGTTCCCCACGATTTCGAACTGTTGCGTCCACCTAATAGGACTTTCATTTTGTTTTCTTCATCATACGTATAGTGCATTGTAAACAACTTCTGACCAAGATATATCTAACATCCTTATTAGAATGTACAGCAGAATTTATTCTATAATGACCAGCGCTTGTAATAGTTGGAGGATATACAGCACTAATAGTAGACCAAAACAACAATTTATTTTATCCCCCGGAAATTAGCATAGAGGGGGGGGGGCAGCAAATAAAATGTATTTAGGGACACAAAATGTATTTGGGGACAAAATATTTCAAACAAAAATATTGTTTATGTACTACACTACTAGTAATATTTGAAAGGGTTGCACAGGACAGCACCAAATAGGGCAGGTGCACAAACATCCACATAATATAATAGATCATTGTGTTTGCCTCCTACCACTTTTCTGTCCATGTGGTTGCTGAATACAATTCATTACACTTTTGTGGCAGGCACAAAAATAACATGATTTTTGATCAAAATGAACCACTAAATATCTCATATAAAAGGGTTGCTGAGGACAGCACCAGATGGGTCAGTTGCAAAAAACATCCAAATAGTGTACCAGAACATTGTGTTTGCCTCTACAACTACTTTACTGTCCATGTGGTTGCTGAATAAAATGGGTTTTGCTGTTGTGGCAGGCACTGAAATAACATGATTTTCGATTAGAAATGAACCACAAAATAATGAACAACAAAATATCTCATTTCAAAGGGTTCCATAGGACAACACCAGATAGGTCAGGTGCACAAACATCCACATAGTGTATTATATCATTGTGTTTGTCTCCTACTATGCCGCATACTATCCCTGGTGGTTCATCATCACTTGAATAAAGTAATTTTGAATGATATCATTTTTATCTCACAAATTCTCCAGTGGACTTTGGTTTTTGGAATGTTAAACAACTTTGAATAATAAGATAAACAACTTCTTTTTAGGTTCTAGAACCAGTATGGTGCACAGAAATACCAACCAATCTTCCATCTTATACCCATAGGGGATGAACCAAGGGTAACAATCCCTCATTCCTACCTTATTCTTGCCTCCAGAACACAAACATTGCATTTTGGCCAACATGTCATATTTCCATGCCCAAAAGTACCATTCAGAAATAGGCTACCACAACATCAAAAAAAGGACTTGGACCATGCTTTGAACACCCAGATATCTTTCATACATGCACACCAACAATACTTGGAACATTAGCCATATTGGTGGTGTAGTGGGGTGGGGAACAATAGAATAGACATAAAATGGCCCACAAATATTTGAGATGCTACAGTGCCCATACCAGGTATGCTGAGTCCCAATTCATAAAGGTTTTCGACTATACCATTGCTTTAGGTAACTATGCATATATTTTGGGTGTCACAAGTCAAAATCCACTGCTATTAAAACACACAATTTCTTTAAGTGCCAAGTGTGCGTGTAATCAAGGCCATGATGCACCATCAATACAGACCTAATAACCTTGAAGGATTATATGAAGCTCAACATTATACCTATGGGTATAAGGTCCAAGTATTGCTTAGGGCAGTAGGGAGGTTAGGAAGGTGTCAGGGTGTGCTAAGCCCCCAAATGGGTCATTTAGGCCATAAAACAGGTTTCCCCCCTTTAGTGCCCACATTAGCATGGTCCTGCCCATAGCTCGCCAAGTTTATATTCCATTTTGTGTATATGATCAATCCCATGTGCTTACTTTTGGACAATTCATCCCTTTGAGTGTGTACTAGGTCACATACCCCACAAAATGGACCATTTTCCCATGTCCTAGGCTGTATCACACCCTATACCACCTTCCAGTGCGAAGAACACATACCTAGCGCCCCAAAGTCCAGTCCAGGTATCCACCCTATGCATACCATCTGATTGGGACTTTATACATGCTAGGAAGGGTTAGAATGCCAGAAAGTGGAGTGGTACAGGTAGCAAGTACCCCTGGACATGGTTTAGTATTTTCGCGTTATTTGAAATGAGAACTAAATAAGTACAAGTTACTGGATCCGTTGATTTATCATTGTTTCTTAGAACTGTCAACATTCTTTGGGTATTGTGCTTCGGCACATCGACATCACATACTGTAATACGGGAGGCGCACTGTGAAAGTAGTTTTTCGCCAAAAAAGTAACCGCGGCGCCAACTCTTCCAACGAAATATAAATTCATAGTAAAAAAAATTATCGCACAAAACCGAAAACCCAGCACTAACGTTAATGAGGGGTAATAATTTATACATTTATACCCCTGGCACATTCCTCAACGGACTCATTTTATTTTATTTTTTACAATACCGTTTTACAACAAATCGCTATCTATAATAGAACCCTTATTACAAGATAGAGGAAGTACCACGAGAATACTATTTGTTGAGAGAGAGAGAGAGAGAGAGAGAGAGAGAGTAAAGTTTCGAAAGGTTTGGGAAGATCTTGCAGGCATGGATCGTATTATTAAGACGACACCATCATCGTCATCGTCATCGTCATCGTCATCGTCATCGTCATCGTCATCGTCATCGTCATCGTCATCGTCATCGTCATCGTCATCGTCATCATCGTCATCATCAACATCGAGGAAGAACAATGTAGTAAAGAAGCAATCGTTGACGACAATGACGCCATTATATGATAATGATAATACTTCACCAGCTGCTGTATCTGTAGAGGTATGTGATCGTCATCATCGTCATCGTGAATGTGGTAGTTCTGGGTTCCTTCGTGAACGTGTTGGTGCTGGTAGTAGTGATATGGACATCGAAGATTCCAAAAAGAATCTAAATTGTAAAAATATTCGTCGCGGAAGAACTATCGAGCCTTCCAAAGAAGAAATATCTCGAACAAGAAATAAAAAAGGTTTGCTCGGATGGTACAAGATGTGCAATGAGTTGAAAATATATTTGAAAAAGCATGGTCATTGTAACGTACCTCAGAAAGACACAAAATCCAAACAACTTGGATCAGTAAGTAAAATGAAGCTGTGAATTTTAAATCATTATTCTTAAGTCAACACAATACTTTCGCTTACCTCCTTTTTGTTATTTTAGTGGGTTAAGTATCAACGACAAGAGATGAAAAATTTTGAATCAGAATTTGGATTAAAGACATCAATGACCAGTGAGAAGATAGAGCATTTAGAAGATATGGGTTTCCAGTGGAGCGTGAAAAAGGAATGTGAGGATACAATGTGGAATCAGCGATATGAGGAGTTATTATATTTCAAGGAAAAGCATGGTCACTGCCGCGTACCTCAAAGAACATCTGGAAAGCTTGGGTTATGGGTGAGGAGTATGAGATCGACAGCACGACGTCCTACGTGTAATGAAAAGATTGAGAAGCTTAAGGCAGTCGGTTTATTCGATTCTTGAGAAGCAACACGTGATGACTATGTAAGGCCACATTCAAGCTCGCTATATTCTGGAATGTTATACGTAAACTATAAACAAGCAAGCGTGCGATGAGTTTTTGATCAAGAATATATGTGTGTGTGTTTTCTTGGACTACTACTACGACAGTGTATTTTTGTATCCCCAGTTTAGAACATATGAGCTTTGTCGGCATCATTCTCATCGTCCTCGTTCATCAACCGGTATCTTCTTAATAACAGCACTACCACGTTGCAATTAGACAGTTCGCAAGTGTAACAAGAAAGAAATATACGATTGGAGAATATAGGAATAGAAGAATCGAAATATATAATTGAAATATGTTGTACAGTAGTCCTAAAGAGAAATCAGTTTAAGTTTAGGTCTTTCGTTTATAAGTTACTTTATTTTTGTAGGATGTTGTTATTCGAAAATATTATATCCATATAGTCGTTTTTTACCGATGAAAAGGGATGGGTTTCAGAACGGAACGATGCTTGCTTCTGCGCCAACCCTAATTAATTCCAATCCATTACTGTGATAAATAAATAAAATTATAATTGATAATTATACATCGTATTATTCAAAAAAAAATCAGTATGGAGTTTTAAAAAACCAAATTCTACACCACCACCAGCATTTTGATAATTTGCTTCTTTGGAAAATATGACATATCCATTATCATGTAACTTGAAAAAAAAATTACGTGCATTTGGCAATGGTGCATTATGTGTTTCTACTAATATTTGTCGTATATCAACAACAGTTGTATCAATCCATTGAGTATAGGTGGTCCATTCACACCATTCACAATCAATTTTAAATATATCAATTGTACGATTGGTATGTCCTAAAACATCCATTGTTTGTTGTAATGTCTTGTATGTTTGTGGATGACGGTTCGATTGTTCGATTGTACCTAACCCCCACGAATGAAATGTTGATATACCATTTAAGGATTCATTAAAATGTCCATTTCGTTTATTATAGGTTTCCATATCAAATGTATGTATTTCACAGGAATTTTTTGTGACATCTTTAATACCCTGTTCAAATTCTGATTTACCATTAGAACCAAATGAATATATTAAACATTCTGATTTTGATTTACTACTCTTACTATCGTTACTATCGTTACTACTCTTACTACTACTCTTGTCAACATTATCATTACTACTAATTAATCGATGTAAATCACAAACCCATTTCGGACCATCTGCTTGACTGGTTGATGGTACACGTCTCATCATTGGACAATGAAATTCAATTTGAAAATTTTCACCATTCCACCAATTGGAATATTTTCATTGATTCTTTGTATTACGTTTATCATTCATGGTATTGGAATATTGTTGTAATACGATTGGATCATTATAATGTGGATTGACTTTAGTACTATCACTAGTAGTTGTACTTTTTGTATAATAATTTGGAAATGATTCATAATGAATATTTTGTAATATCTTCCATTGTTTCGATGGTATATCATCAAAGAAACCAAATGATTGTGTTCTTGCTAATTCATAATCATCATAATCATAATCACTATTACTGCTACTGCTACTGATACTGCTACTGCTACGTGTAATAGGTGGTGAATTAAAAGACAATGACTCTAAATCATTCGACGAATAAGATTGTAATCCTTGACCACATACAACTGCAGTAGATGTAGATGTAGAGGATGATTTCAAAGTAATAATTGTAATTACTTGAATTATTAATAGAAGAATAAATGCAATTTTCATCTTGAAAATCATATTATTACTGTTCTTGCCATTTTTGTTGTTGTCGTCGTTACCTCTTCTATTACTTTTAGTAGTAGTAGTACCTCCTCCTTTATTGTTCAAGCGAGACATGATAAATAATTGATACTGTAAGTAAATAGTACTTACTAGTACTACGGTAGTACTGTAAAAGATAGAGATAGAGCGTTATGTTTCTCTTTGATCTTGGTCGTTCAAGTTTGTTGTCTTTTAAAAGCTACTGTAGCTTGTTTCACAATGTTTCACAAGAGCGATCTTAAAAGGATGGATTGTAAACAAACGATTTTTTTAGAATGAATTCAATAAAGGGAATACGGTATTCGGTTCGCATGTTTTAGTACTGTACGTATGCGCCGTTATCTCTCGTTGTCTCTAAACAAGCTTGTTTCACAAGATATAATTCGCGTCGTAATAAATTCAAAAATAACTAGTACTTTTAACTAGTACACAATAATATAACTCAGTGGCAAGTTAATTATGAGGAACATTCAGCAATTACAATCACGTTCAGCCTTAGCACACGCAACTTTACAAGAGAAGATGGCGCTGGGATATGCAAAAACGTCTGCTAAGCAATCGGCATCGCATTCAGATTTCACTGCAACACAAGCAGATTTACAAGAACATTCAGCAATACCAACACGTTCAGCCTTAGCACATGCAACTTTACAATGGAAGATGGCGGTGGGATATGCAAAAACGTCTGCTAAGCAATCGGCATCGCATTCAGATTTCACTGCAACACAAGCAGATTTACAACCTTCCTCCGTTGCAGAATCGGTAGCGTCGTCAATGAAGATAGAGCAAGTGACAAACTTTGCTTTATTACCATTGGTGAACAAGCTTTCAATGGATAAAACATCATCTTGATTTGGAGACTGTTCAATGTCGTAACTGATTCCACCACCAACCATCATTGGATTTGAAAAGATAGCGACCAAGGGTGTGGCAAGGGCCATATCTTCATCATCACTGGAAATAAATGTGATAGCAGCATTTGGAGGTCCTTTTGGGAAGGAACGTGGAAAACGGAGAATAAAGTCAGAGGTAGACAATTCCTCCTCATCTCTAAACGGAAAATCAGCAAACTGAAAGGTGTCACTGATATCATCAGTAACCAGCTTGGCTTTGCCATCTCCAGTCAATGTGAGTTCACAGTTCATTCCTGTTTGAACAAATAAAAACTTCTTTTTTGAAGCTTCACTTTCACAGGCAGATTTTCCAGCTATGGCTTGGCCACATACCTCTCCAAGTGCACTGTCATCCTTGTCATTGTTGCCTACAATCTGTTCAACCAACGTTGTCAACGCATCAATCTTTTCTTCAAGTCTTTTTACACGCTTGTCGGCACCTTTGTCACCTTTGTTTGCCTTCAAAGTACGACCAACAACTGTAGAAGGAGAAAGTAGCATAGCTGCAACAAATACACTGTTCTTAAAAAGCATCTTGAGAGATTTTTTTCTTGAGAATTTAAATAGTAGAAAATTGAAGTGTTTCAGAGTTTGTCTTTCTATTTTTGTGAGTACAATAATAACTTAATTCGTTCCTATTTTGTCAAATAGAGAGTACCGATATGTAAATCTGCTGTTGCTATCACGCTTCTTATCCCCGTGGACAGTGGCGATGCACGGAGAAATTACGTTTGCTAGCCAGTAAAGTCGTACATGGTATGCATTAAAAGGCCTAGATAGTGATGCAATCTTTGGTCAAGCTAAGACAAAATCGTTAGAGTGAATGCGGATTAAATAAAATGCGCCGCGTTCTAAAACTCGCGTCGCAAAACATCGACGTCGTCGTGATCCTGTAGTCATCATTGACCTATCATTCACATTATGTCATGAATAGTTTTCAGTGTAGTATATTGGTATGGTATGTTGTGCCATGATATGCTTTGTAGTAATTACTATCCACTGCTACTGTAAATAAGCCGCGTTCTACAACTCGCGCAAAACATCGACGTCGTGACATTAAATACGCCGCGTTCTAAACATCGCGTCGCAAAACATCGACGTCGTCGTGGTAGTGAATTGTAGCTAGTGAAAAGTATGCTAGTACTGTACGTATTTGGTATACTGTCTCTAAAAACAAGCGAATCCGTGCACTTTTACGTAAGACTGTACTGTACTGTGAGCGTGAAAAGTATACTAAAAGTATACTATCGCGCACAACAGTGTATTCTTAATACAGTGCTAAATCAGTGCACAGTGCTAATCAGAGAAAAAGCTAGAAAAAGCACTGTAAAAATACAAGTCGAATTTATTTTTACAGCGCAATCCTCCAGTGAAAAACCACTGTAAAAAGCCTGCTGTAAAAAATAACAAGTTGAAATAATAAATATCAAAAACAACCACAACCACAACCACAACCACATACAGTACACAATCACAGCAAGTAAGATAATATCATATGTAACTGTGAGTACTACTTGTAGTAGTACCACACAGTACTGTAGTACTGTAGCTAGTAAGCAAATACACACCTTAGCAGTAGCATATCTATCTATGCAGGTATAGTAAGCTTGGCACACCTTAGCAACCCCGCAACAACAAGTACAATATCGAATATAACTGTATGTACTAGTACTAGTACAGTTGAAACAACCCAGGACGGATTGACCGTTGACTCCTCAGTCTTTCTAAGACTGGGATGAGCGGCCCTGCAGCTTTTAATTAATAAGTTATGTATATATTGAAACTACCCAACAACAACAGCAACTATAATGGTTAAAGATTTTGAATCTTAATGGGACATTTTTTGGATAGGATGCATACGCTAGTACTGTCAATGTATAGTGTTCTCCCTCCGTATATTTCTGGACCTAGGTATGCGCAGCTACTTTTTTTCTTCAGTTAGGATGCATACGCAAGCACTGCAAAATATGTAGTGTTTCTCTCAGTATTTTCCAAAGATGAAGTGTAGCTAGCAAAGTGTAGATAGTGCAGAATAGATATATAACTTGTAATTTGAAAGCTGCTGCATTGCTCCTCCCCGCCTTAAAAAGGCAGAGGAGTCAACAGCCAAACTGCCTATTAGTGCAGTGTAGCTAGTGAAGTGTAGCGACAGTACTTCAAAGTGTAGTGGCAGTGTAGTTTAGCTAGTGTAGTTCAGCTAGTTGAGTAAGTGCAGCTGCAGTAGCTATAGTAGCTACAGTACTTCAAAGTAGTACAGTTTAGCTAGTGAAGTTAAGCTAGTGTAGTTTAGCTGGTGTAATCTACTGTAGCTAGCGCACAGCACTGTAGCTACTGTAGCTACTGTAGCTAAGCGCGCTGCAGAGTATAGCGGTGAAAATTTTGAATTTTGTGCAGCGCGATGAAATTTTTGAATTTTGTGCGCTGACTGACAATTTTTTCTCTAAGTAATTAATAGTACTGGAGATTAACCAGTAAGTGCCTGAAAAGTATCCTAGGGGCTGTTCAAATATGTATACTTTTCACTGAGTACAACCCAGTACAAATAAATTACAGTACAATTAGTATGGGAAAGTACACACTGGTACTTTTGAAAAGTATGCTTATTTGGTATACTTTCTCTAAAAACAAGCGAATCGCGTATACTTTTACGTAAGACTGAAAAGTATCCTAGGGGCTGTTCAAATATGTATACTTTTCACTGAGTACAACCCAGTACAAATAAATTACAGTACAATTAGTATGGGAAAGTACACACTGGTACTTTTGAAAAGTATGCTTATTTGGTATACTTTCTCTAAAAACAAGCGAATCGCGTATACTTTTACGTAAGACTGAAAAGTATCCTAGGGGCTGTTCAAATATGTATACTTTTCACTGAGTACAACCCAGTACAAATAAATTACAGTACAATTAGTATGGGAAAGTACACACTGGTACTTTTGAAAAGTATGCTTATTTGGTATACTTTCTCTAAAAACAAGCGAATCGCGTATACTTTTACGTAAGACTGTAATGTACTCTTATAATTTATTTTTACTTCATGTGAAAATACTTTATCTTTAATGATGATCAGGTGAACTTCTACTGTACGGACGCAACAAATCAATTCGGTTCGCAACAAAAAAGAACACATTGAACATCGATCCAGGACTTGAAAAACCTTTATAATCAACAAAAATCCACCTCCCCCAGATAGGCCATCAAAATCAAGTCAAATGATAGACAGTACACTACAGTACAGGAAGATGCATATACAAGTACAAGTAAGTGCAGTTAGAATGATGCAGGACTGTAGAAGGTCTTCTAGCTAGTTGGAGTACGTAACACTGTATTTATTTTTAGTTTTGTTTTGTTTTCTTTTCTTTCTTTTCTTCCTTATTCGATAATTTTACTATTGTATAACTTATCGATAACATTATTTAGTTAACAACAAACGAACTAACTAACTAGCTAACTAGCTGTTGTTCATTCGTTCATTCGTAGGTATCTTACACTTATTTGATCACTCACCACCACGAAGATTATTATTCTTTTCTTTTTCTTTTTGTTCTTTTTTATGTTTGGTAATAAAATCATTTTCCCATTTTTTAAATAATGTTCTTTGATAATAAGAATGTAAATTAGCATCACGATCCCATTGATGTGCCACTGGACTTAATGTACCATCCCAATTATAGACAGCATGTGTTTGATTATTATAAAATCCCCATTCGGAAAAAGTTTTGGTACGTAATGCACCTAAATTATTTATTATACCTTTCCCTTGTTCCCACACCACCAGTTTCGAGATAGTATCAAAACTATTTGTTAATTTACCAGAATAATATAAATAATTATGGAATCCTTGATCGGCACCAGTCATCTTTATATCCGTTTCATCCCATTCATTAATTAATGCACGTAAGTAGGTTTCTATTGCGATTTGTTCTCCCATGGTTGAACCACTACAGATCGTGGGTTTGTTCGACATGGCTTTTAATACTTCCGTGCCATAACTTCGTAATATCCAATTTCTATTTTTTGTCGATTTACCAATAGCGGTGACATCAGAATTTTCACCAAAGAAATATAGTAGTCCATTTTGATTTCTTGGTAAATTATCGAAAGGATTACTTTGAAAGAAGGAATCTCTGGCATCAATTAACATAATCCATGAATTTGGTTTATATTGTTGTGACCAGATCCAATACCATTCATACCGTAATGTGGCCACGACACGACCAATTCTTGGATCTTTTAACTTCTCAGTAACTTCTCCTGTAATTGGATCCTTATATCCATACACATTATTTAATTGACACATTTGAAATATATCCATCGATCCTCTTTTCATGATTCGACGACTGGGTGTAATAGCATCGGATTCATAACAATCAAGTTGATGGATATAGACAATTAAATTGGATTGTTGTTTTAAATAATCTAATACGTACGGTGCTAATAAATCATATTCCGATGTGGCTAAGACAATATCACCATCATATCCAGTTGCACGTAATGTTTCAATAAAACACATATAATAAGCTAGTCCATACCCTTCGGCGTAGGCCATCACCACATCGGCATCAGGACGATGTTTTCCAATTTCGGGTGTGACAATAATTTCAACGTTCGGATCATTAAAGGGATAAGTTGGTTTTGGAAATTTCGATGGTGAATTCACTTGTATACCTTTGGATATTTCAAATAATGACGACGATGATTTACTCATTGCATTATTGATTGGTTTCCAATTCTCATTATTATCATTATCTTTATTTTTATTTTTATTTGCATTAACAAAGACATTATCATTGGGGTTGGTAGTCAAAGATAACAATAATGCCAACATCATCGTCATCAATGATAATTGTGATACCATACTACTACTACTATATCGTCGTCGTTGTCGTCGTCGTCGTCGTGGTAGTGCGATACTGCTACCACTACCACCCATCGTCGTCGTCATCGTCATTCGTTTTTCTTCGTTTTCGTGTCTTTTCGTTTCGTTTCGTTTTTCTTTTCTTTTCTAAATACTGGGACTTGACTTCACTTGACTTGACTTATGCGATTTCGTTTTCGCCCTCCCTGTTTGCTTGCTTGCTTATTATGTCGTTTCGCACTGTGCTATGTTGTGCTACAGTGTGCTATGCTAACTAATGTTGTTAGTTGGCTGTCGAGTTTTGAACTTCTGTGTTTGTGTTTGCTCGGCTTGAACTCAACTCAAACTCTGCTCTTTTCTTTCTTTCCTTCGGGTTTTTGTTGTGTTGTTGTTTGGTGTCGTCGATTTTTTTTTATATTTTTTTTTTTTATTGTTTGTTGTCGTTACAGGCATAATAAACTACTAGAGTCAGTCATTTTGGATTTTCTTCGTGATGTGATTGTGATTTGTGATTTGTGATGGGGACGGAGGGACGGACGAGGGGAAGAGAGAAGTTAATTAACTAATTGAAATATTATCAACCTTACGACGTAGCTATTAAGCAGTAACATTTATTTTTATATAAAAAAAAAGAAAACCCGGTAAAAAAGTGAGGTCGACACCTGTGGTTCCATAATCATGGATCATATCCAGCGTACTAATCGTGTACGTCACATCGGAATGCCGACCTCACTGCGGGGGATTTTTCGTGTACGTGATTGCGTAAATCTTGGATCTCGTAGAGTGACCACTGCGGGCTCGAACTCACGACCTTGAGTGACCACTGCGGGCTCGAACTCACGACCTCAACGACTACAGCGTACAATGGGTGAATTTTCGTCTTGCGGAGGAGTGAACTGTCGCACTACCTTCATCTCTACTAATTCTATGGCCTCAGGCCAAAGTGCTATCGAAAGTTAATATACATATACTCGAAACAAAAGATTAATTATTATCCTAACAACAATGGATATGCATAATGTAATACAAATAGCATAATAGGGATTGGAAGACATAACAGGTATGATAGTATGTAATGATGTGATGTGATGTGATGTGATATGGTATGGTATGGTATGATATGATCTCACACGGGTACGGGAGCTTTGCAATCTTTTCACTCAGTATACTTAAGAAGAACGTTTGGTAATATTGCACATGCATCATGGTTACTATTGTACTATACAGTAGGACCTAATACTTATTGTACATGCATGTCATGTCGTAATATTATTTGGTTTCTCTCTACTAAGTTAGCTAACTAGCTACAATAGCAAGGGTATAGTTAGAAGATATATATATATATATATATATATTGATAAGGGTGTGTATAGAGGATATTTAATTATAGAACCTTTTCTTTTATATTAAACAATGATGTGATCATTATATTGTGCCTTCATATATGCATTCATGCTGATAGCAGTTATGTTACGTTATATTATGCATGGTTTATGCAATAATTGCTACAAATACGGTAGATAGTTACATGCAACTAAACTACAGTCCTACAATTCCAATCATTGGCATTGACATCATTGCCGTCAAGAAAAACATTGATGATGCTGATGATGATGAAGCATCATCTGCGTCCTCGTCGCCTATCGTATTCAAAGCATCGACCAAATTATCTGTCGCATTCATTAATGCTTCATTTGTACTATTAAATGCATTCGCTGCAGTATCCTTCGCATTCGATAATTTATCTGCTATACTCTCACCATACACAAACACACCGTTGTTGTTGTTGTTGTTGTTGATGGTCATCGTCATCGTCATTGCTAATGCAGCAACAATGACATATTTCGAGGAAAAGATATGGATCAACATCATGTTGTTTGCTTTTTGTTGCTTAAAAATATTTGAGATGTTGGTTGGATTCGATTCTGCGTCTAAAACTCTGAATTCTAACAAAGGCTACTGTAGGGTACTGTACTGTATTGTAGCTTCAAATTTTTACGTGCTTTATCTGGATTGAAATTTTGTTCTGAAACTAGTACAGAACTTGTTTTAGGTGTTCGGGTATGCATCGACATGTCATCGACATGTCAACGATCATATTTTCAACGACTCCCGTAGGATTCAGTACACCGGTGACTTGTACGGAGAATTAGAAGTTTAAAGGAGAATACCTTATTTACGGTTTTGGTCTTTAATCACAAATAAGGCCCTACAAATAACAGCCTAATTAGGAAGAAAAACAAATAGTTCTATATACCAGGAGCAATTGTAAAATTTAGGAGAAGAAAGATAAAACTTTTTTTCTTAAACATGCCGTAGAGTAAGCGATCACAAATTGGGGGATTGTTTCCCGCATAAATTAAATTATTGGTAATACACACGATTGTGTGTTCGATTTGCAAGTGTAACCGCTCGGATTTGACAGACCGTCACAAAAAGAAGCGACATGAAACGGCAACGAAGGAAAAGTTATTGTAGATGATTTGACGAATTGGGAGGGGAGACAATACATGTTCTGGTGTAGTCACGAAGCTTAGAGAATCAAATGGAAGGCGCGACTTGTCGTTAGTATTACACGAACGGTTCAGTCTTTATATTATTGACTGCATTTATTTAAACTGGAGAAGAAGCAGTCCCCAACAAAGTACGTATCGAGCTCGATCATTTCCACGAACTCACCTCCGAGCACATCAACAAGAAAGCAAGAACAGAACACCATGAGAACTACACCTTGATCCCCGAGCTAACTCTCAAGTTCTAAGGCGAAGTGAAATGGCCGGCATGGAATTCTATTCCAATGAGATGATCGATCCACTCAGTAACCCTATCGACTCTAATACATGTCCGAAATCAAGTGGGGAAACACTTTCCACCCTCGATTTCAATCCAGGGATTTTCAGCAAACAAAATTTACAATGACTGTTGAACATAAATTTATATATCACCGTATAGCAAGTTAGCTCTGGGTAGCCAGCATGTTTCCAGGAGACTTACAGCACTATCTTCCTGCCGCTTGCACAGGATTGATCGTGCTGTCAGTCAACCCAAATAAGATGGTTGCGAATGGACCTATTGGTATTATTTATTGAAAGCAAGGGCCTTATCATTTTCAGTCCCATCCTGAACCATTTTAAAGTGAAGCGCGTGCTCCTAGGAGCGCGTACCTAGTAACGCGCACCTTCTTTTTTGAAAGAGAAGATCTACTTAAAAGATATGAAAATTTCAAATCCAAAGAGAAGATTTACAGTATTTGAAACAGAAGATATGAAAAACGATAAGACCCAGCTAATGAAAGCAAATAGCTACCTAAAGAAAACAATCCATCATTCGACGTAACCACTATTACAACAAATATGTTCATCCTCCGTAGTAGTTTCGTTGCTGCTATCATCGTGCTGGTACTGACCTCTACACCTGCTGTAGTGGAAGGAACGTGCCATTGTGCCGAGAAATGTCCGAATTATCAGGAGTATAGCCCTTACGGTACTCCGGGGGGGTGTTGGTATACAAGTACATTATGCTACGTGGATGATGTTGACTTCTGGGTGGATTGCGATGCATACTGCGTGTGTAATATTTGGGGCTGTAATTGTGAACCTTGGGAAAAATTTCCTGGCGCCTGTGGTTTTTTGGGACTAAGCAATGCACTAACGGACGAAGAGGAGGAGGAGGACGAATGTGCCGATTTCCGTTACATTACGTCCCTCTCGCCAGAAGAAAAGAGAGAATTTCTCGCCGAGAAATATTGTTTGGATGACGATAAAGTTGTCGTCCAGAATATATTCGAAATTCTGCGCTCCGAGTTATTGCTCAAACTTGGTGGTAGTGTTCTTACTTGTGCGTTGTTCAATAAATCGCACGGTGATGTGAGTCATCTTAACCTTTGCGAAGACAAACAACACCTTGTTGTGTCGTTATTGACGAGCTCCTCGACTGGCAGCACCGACGGTGGTCATTCCTTCGTATTGGTCGTGGTAGGTCTCCTCGGTGCTGCAATGATTGCTATGAAGGCTGTACAGCGTCGTCACCGTGTTCTCCTCCGCCGTAACCAATACAGTGAGGTTGATGCGATGGCTACTGTAGATCGTGTTCATGATGCGTGATGCTACCGGTCGGAGGAACGAGGAAAGAAGACGACGACGAAGAAGAAAGATTCAATGACGATATAATTTTAAAAAAAAAAAATAATGATAATGATAAATTTGTTTTAAATAGTAGAAGAAGTAGAACATCATCTAAAAAAAGACGTAATAGGAAGAACAAAAACAAGAGACGTTCGTAACAAAAAAGGTTCCGTCAACGACGAAGGAATATTCGTGAACATAGAAGGTGACCAAGCGGGTGTCACAACCTCGTTGCTACCACTCGCCACACACACACACACACACACACACACACACACAAAATCAATAATAAAAAAACAGATTCTTCTATTATTTTTTTTGTAAATATTCATAGGTCGTAATTAGAGAAAGCTGTTTTAAGCCTTGAGTGTCGTCAAATAACTTTGGATCTAAAAAAAAAAAACGTTCAAAGAAAATTCCAATTTTCGAAGAGGAAATTTTTTTATGTTGATCTGCATAATGCAAATTTCATTATCTTGGACCCAACGACCCAACTGCAACACACAAATCGAAGGATGAAAAACTACTTTTGAAAAGCTTTCTTTAAGACACATAATAACACATTTTTCCCCTGTTGAAAGAACAAGCTTTTGCGTCGGTACTCGTACATAATATGATATATTATAAACAAAATGAAATTGAGGCATGTGAAGTTAAAATGGGTGTTGCGCGAGTGTGTTTCAATTAATTAGGGGGGGGGGGGGAATGGCCACCAATATTAGAACAAAAAATGAATCTCTAGAATGAATAAATAAATATCAATTCAACGCTACTTCCGGAACATATTGTTTTTAGATTCAACAGATTAAAAAAAAATGTAAAGTTCAGTTCGACATTCAGGAACCACATGGAAAAGGGAGAAAATATGCTTGGGTACTGGTACAAAACACACCTACCGGTAGCAACAAAGTTGCGAACAGCATTTAATTGAAAAGAGAAATAATTATGCACAACAAAGATCAGATTCGACACCAAAAGATGATACGATGACAGCGCATCTCTTTGCTGAAAGTATGCTTCAATGTCTGCGTTGGAGGAACGGTGAAGTATTGCATACCATAAAGTATATCGCATATATATTTAACATTCAGTAGCTAAAACGAAGAACCTTTTGTTTACCTGTATTCAACGATCGACAAGAGCATACTACAAAAAGGTTATTTTCTCGAAATAGTATTTGATTTTTATAAACAACTTTTCTACGTACTTGTCTGCCACCATGATATCTGTAGTTAATACCGGAGAACCCGTAAGTTTGATTTGAATTGATTTGATTTGATTTGTCTTTTCGTGAACCTACCTGTAGTCGACCATGACACTACTTGACGCGTCGTCGTTTTCCATTTACATATATTCACCGTCATCGACGACGGTGTTCAATTACAAATTCCCACTTTCAAAACTTTAACTTTTTCTAACATCATACAACACGACCATCTATACCCCTCTCCATCGTTTTTTTCTTTCTGTTTAATTCGATTTACATTAATTTTATTATTACTATTATATGTATTACAGCAAGAATGGAAAAAGTACGAAGACTATAATATTGAGGTTGATCCTGACCAAGATGACAAAGCAACAAGAATTAAGTTGGGTAGTCTTAAACGTCCCCATATGAGAGCATTCCATATGAGTTGGTGGGGATTCTTCATTGCATTCTTTATATGGTTTGCTATTGTCCCACTGCTAAGTGAGATACAAGATGATCTTGGTTTAACTAAACAAGAGATTTGGACATCATATGTTGTTGGTGTTTCTGGTACAATCGTAATGAGATTCATTCTAGGACCTGTGTGTGATGAGTATGGTGCACGTATCCCCATGGCAGCTGTTCTATGCTTTGCCTCAATCCCAACAGCATGTACCGGATTAATAGAAAATGCCTCTGACCTGAACACCATCCGGTTTTTTATTGGATCTGCTGGTGGTACATTTGTTATGTGCCAATACTGGGCATCATGTATGTTCGCCAACGAGATTGTTGGTACTGCCAATGCTTTAGTTGGAGGATGGGGTAACCTAGGTGGTGGTGTTACCCAACTCTTTGTTGGTGCTGGATTATTTCCACTATTCAAAATGTTGTTTGATGGTGATGCACACAAAGCATGGAGATATGTATCAATCATTCCTGCCTTTATTGCATTCTGTACAGGGATTATGATTTATTTTGTTTCTGATGATGCACCCAAGGGTAATTATACGGAATTAAAGAAACATGGACAAATGGCAAATGTGTCAGCAGCAGCATCTGTCCGTCAGGGTGCTTCCAATTTCAATACATGGATACTATTTCTTCAATACGCAGCTTGTTTCGGGGTTGAACTTACTATGAATAATGCCACCGCATTATACTTCAAGGATAAATTTGATCTCAGTACAGAAAGTGCTGCTGCCATTGCATCTATTTTCGGATTTATGAACTTATTCGCACGTGGACTTGGTGGATTTCTGTCTGATAAAGGAATGGGCCATATGGGTATGCGAGGCCGATTACTGGCACATACATGTTTTCTGGTTATGGGAGGTATATTATTAATAATATTTGCACAAGCCAACAACTTGATTTTTGCTGTTGCCTTTATGGTCTTGTTTTCACTATTCATTCAAGCCGCAGAAGGAACAACATTTGGTATTGTTCCGTATGTTGATTCATCAGCAACTGGTGTAATCAGTGGTATTGTTGGTGCTGGTGGTAATGTAGGAGCTGTTTGTTTTGGAATTGCATTACAATATTTAGAGTACCATACAGCATTTGTGATTATGGGATATACTATCATTGGATCGTCACTATTAAGTTTAGTTATTTTTATCAAAGGCCATTCTAGTTTGATTTGGGGACAGGATAAAACTGAAGAGAATCCAAGTGCTAATGTTCGTGTGTCTAAGTTTGCTCCTCGTATTTTATCTCGAAACGACTGATAAACTTTGAAGAAGAATAAAGTACAAACTGCAATTTCTAGCGGCGGCAGCTTGTTCGATACACGTACACTTCGTCGCCGGCATGAAGTAAAGCAACAACGGCAGATTAGAATAGTAAAATATTTATTTATTGAAGTGATGGGATGGAATTCGATTTCATTTGAATCAATTGCTTCATACTGAATCAACTGACACGGCGAATAAAACAATAATAATGACAACGGCTGCGATAATCCGTCGCATCAATAATTCACGTCTATCTCTTTTGTCGTGGTCATCGAATCTAATATATTAAAACCATACAGCAGCGGCGAACGATGACTATGACTACGACGACGTAAATAAAATATACAATTAAACTAGATATCAAGATATATTCTTTAACGCGACTGTTCAGTAGCTAATTAAAAGTGCGAATTTACGGCAGTTTGGCGCGTGTAATCAAGCCGTACTACATACAGTCGTAAAAAGTTTCGATTTAATTAGCCATCTTACAGTGCTACTAGATCACAACTTACTTGATTGCTTCCTGAGCAGCTACGAACTAACCTACGGTAGCTGTTGAAAAACATGATGAGAGATTTGGAAAATTAGTTCAGCATTTGGTACAGCGCCAATTAAGCTATTTTTGTATTTTTAATTGTGTGGCAAGGAATGAAATACCGTAGACATCACCTACAAACTTCAGGAAGGAAAATGTTCTCACGCGATGAAAATACACACCAAACATCAACAAAGACCGGCAACAACACATTTTGTTTAAAAGTGCACGTGAGGGGCAGTGGTAAACTGTGAATGGATATTCTTCACTGACACGTATAAGTGTCATTGTATTCGCGTGCTACTTTTACCTTCAACACGCATAAGACCTTAACTAAGTACTTTAGAGCGAATGATCGACGTAAGCGGTCATTTTGGGAATGGTTCCCACATAAAAATAATATTAAAAAATAAATGCAACCTATATTTTTAAGTCGGACACAATATATTACTATTATATGTATACATAATAATACACATATTGTAAAAGATGACCGAAAGATACGGTATATTCAGTCCTAAGACCTATTACTGTATCTACAGTAGTGTAGAGTACTTAAAACTGCTTCGACTACAAAAATGAGAAAAATTAAAAACTGAATTTAAAATACCGCACAAGACACAACTCTGCCTCTGTTTTCTACCTTATCGTATTTTCGCGAACTGTTGTTTTTTTAGAAAGTGATAAACGCGAATCTCAACTTTAGTACAGCGCTTAGTTCGCGATTGGCAAATGAGGCTGGGATGTACACTTCATAAAACAGAAAATCTGAGATCACGACTTCGTATCGTTGCCATTACTTACATTTGAGTGAATAATTTGAGAAGCGAAAAGAGCCAATTATAAGAATACCCATCATTATCTAATCAACGACAGGATAAATTCTTCAAGGTAATATTTAATCTCAAAACAACTATGCTATCACCCGCCATATCGATTGATATTGACACCGGATCACCCGTAAGTTTGATTTGTCTCGTTGTGAGCCTGTCGTCGACTTGATACTGACACACTGAATGGACGTGTCGTCGTGCCATTTTACATAGTCACACGACTAGACACCAAATAATTTGATGACGGCATCAACTACACATTCCCTCTATCAAAATTTTGACTTTTCTCTCACATACCATATCCATCTATAATGATATCCGTCACTTTTTTTCCTTAATTCAATTCTACGTTTTATTACCATATTACACAGCCAGAATCAGAATGGAAGAAATATCAACAATATGCGATTGAAGTTGATCCTGATCAAGATGATAAAGCAACGAATATTAACTTGTATAGTATGGCACGTCCACATATGAGAGCCTTCCATATGAGTTGGTGGGGATTCTTTATTGCATTCTTCATTTGGTTTGCTATTGTACCCCTATTAGGTGAAATACAAGATGATCTTGGTTTAACTAAAGAAGAGATTTGGACATCATATATTGCTGGTCTTGCTGGTAACATTGTGTTCAGATGTGCTTTAGGGCCTGTGTGTGATAAGTATGGTGCACGTATCCCCATGGCAGTTGTTCTATGCTTTGCATCAATCTCAACGGCGTGTACTGGACTAGTCAATTCTGGTACTGGGCTTGCCGTCCTCCGTTTATTCATTGGAACTGCTGGTGGTACATTTGTAATGTGCGAATACTGGGTGAGTTGTATGTTCTGTAATGAGACAGTTGGTACTGCCACTGCTGTGGTTGGAGGATGGGGTAACTTAGGTGCTGGCGTTACTCAACTCTTTGTGGGTGCCGGATTGTTCCCATTATTCAGACTCTTTTTTGATGGTGATGGAAGCAAAGCATGGAGATATGTATCAATCATTCCTGCCTTTATTGCATTCTGTACGGGGATTATGATTTATTTTGTTTCTGATGATGCACCCAAGGGGAATTATTCGGAACTAAAGAAACATGGACTAATGAAAGAAGTGTCAACGACAACATCTTTCCGCCAGAGTGCTTCCAATGTCAATACATGGCTATTAGCTCTTCAATACGCAGTTTGTTTCGGTGCTGAATTAACATTGAGTAATGCTGGTGAGTTCTACCATTATCTTATCTTTAGTTGTCTTCGGTAGTCGTCGTCGTCGCCGTTTGTCGCCATAGACATCAAATCTGATCAAGTATAACGTATCTCACCATTATTACCACCAACTGTACTATATAGCGGGACAATATTACAGGGATGAATTTGACTTGAGTATAGAAAGTGCTGCTGCTATTGCATCCATTTTTGGTTTCACGAATTTATTTGCACGAGGAACTGGAGGATTTTTGTCTGATCTAGGTAATTCTCACATGGGTATGCGTGGTCGACTATTGGCACAAGCAGGTTGTTTGGTTGCCGCGGGTATTACGGTATTAATATTCGCACAAATGGATAGTTTAATTTATGATGTTTCTATTATGATCTTGTTTTCACTATTCATTCAAGCCGCAGAAGGAACCACATATGGTATTGTTCCATACGTTGATCCTGCCACAACTGGTTCTGTTTGTGGTATTGTTGGTGCTGGTGGTAGTGCAGGAGCTGTTGGTTTTGGATATTGCTTACAGATTTTTGAATACAGTACATGTTTTTATCTTTTGGGAAGTATTATCATTACATCATCACTATTGAATCTATTTATTTTTATTAAAGGCCAGAATAGTTTACTTTATGAAGTAGATGATACCAAAGAAGTACCAAGTGAAACTGTAACACGTGCTGATCCCGTTCCAGGAAAGACTGAAGGACTTGATGCTGATGAAGATTCTGTAGATTCATAAAGTGCATACAACGATTGCTTTACAGTATATATAATACGCGTACACATTGATGCAAACATTGCACAATGGTACGTATTTCTAATTTAAATTTTAATATAAATACATTTTAATAAACATCAACGGACGGACCAACCTACCCACTTTTTTACAACAGAATTCATGTCTTCTTCGCTTCTTGGAAAGATGTGCCATCATCGTCGTCATCGTATTTTATGTGTGTGTGTGAATAATGAGACAACGATTGATGTTGTCGACGAGGAAGAAAATGACAAACAACGTGTGTCTTCTTTTTGTCGTACTGTACAGTAGTTTGTTGTTGTTGTTACCGTATGTTGTTTTTGTGTTTAATAAAAGAAGAAAGCAGAAGCAACGAAGCAACATGCCGGCGGTATACCGGTATAAGCAGAGATGATGATTTCAAAACAAAAAAAATCAGATTTTTTTTTCTTCGAACAAAAGGTGAGGAGAAAACATTTCTGTCATGTCAGTCCGCCGTTCTAAACTTTTTTTTTTCGTGTAAAAGTTTCGTCCGTGATCAAAACAAATCCAGTCTAGTCCAGTTTAGTCCCATGATCATTGATTCATTCATTCATTCGTAGTAGGATTCATTCGATACATGGTACTGTATAGCGAGTGACAAACAAAAATCAAGACGAACAGCACGCCTAATCATAATATATGGCACAAACAAGAAGAGACAAGCTAGCAAAAGCAAAGAAAGCAGACTTTCACACTTCCTCAATTGCTACTGGTTGCATTAGAATTCCTCGAGCAAAGAAACAAAAACTTGACACGATACGATACGATACGATACGATACGATACGATACGATACACAATGACGAGACTTTCTTTTATGATGTCTTGTGCTAACAGTAGTATGCTTCTTCGGATTTTCTTTGCGCTACTAGTACTGATTAGTAACATTTCTTTTGATTGTTCTTGGTCGAGGAGTAGCATCTACTTTGTCGTCGTTGCAGCTGCAAAAACTAGAACTAAAAAAAAAATTGCTATAATAGGTGGTGGTATTTCTGGTTCATTTGTCACAAAATATTTAACTGATTATGACAATACAAATTGTGGTTTAGATATCACAATATATGATCCATATCATACAGGTATTGAGAATGAGAATGAAGATGAGAATGAGAATGACGTTGACGAAGAAACGCAAAACATTCAAAATCAACAAGGATCAAGAGTATCATCGTATATCTTAAAGGATGGTACAGTTGTGGAACGTGGTGCATCCATTCTTTTTAGTGGTAATCAACTTGTCAATGATATGATTGATTCGAGTTTTGATTTAGATGATGATAAACATAAATTAATTCGTATTCAACCACATGGTAGTGATGCTGGATCTGGTGGTATGGCTATTTATAATGGTAATGGAGATGGACCTAGTAGTGACAGATTTCCAATATTGTTAACAAATAATATGACATCAGATGAAAAAACCACCATGTTAGTATGGCGTTATAATATTGATTTATATAAAATTAATTCAATCACAGATAAAACAATTGAGAAATTTAATCGTATATATACAGATTTGTTAAATGATACCACAGACAACATTGACAACAACAACAACAACAACAATGAGGTATATAAATATTTAAATTCACCAAATGATATATGGAACTATATTGGATTATCTGATATAGCAACTATATCATTTAATGACTACTTAATAAAGACATTAGGTATATCAACATCAACATCAACATCGACATGGTATAATATAAGAAAGTATTTACTGGAAGTATTTGGTATGAAACAAGGTTTAGTATCCAATGAATTATATGAACCAATGAATATATGTAATAATAATCAAAATAATAAACAAATTACAGGTATGAAATGAAATGAAATGAAATGAAATGAAATGAAATGAAATGAAATGAAATGCGATTGACTGACTGACTGATTGACAACCTGTCTGACTAACTACCTATTTGACTGGTTCTCACTTAATTGATTTTTTCCCATTTTTGTTTTGTTTTGATCGTGTCAGCTTTAGCAGCATTAGTGAATTCTGCTGCAAGTACTGGTGATTTATTTGCAATACAAGGTGGGAATGATAAATTAATTACATCCGCATTTCAACAGGCAATACAAAATCAAATACAGTATGAATCATTTTTATATAGTAGTGCAAGTAGTAGAATCAAAAGAATATCCAAACAAGTGAAAATTATAGTATCCGATGATTATAAATCAAAAATAGAATTATTTGGTGCTTATGGTAAATTATTAGGCATATATGATATCGTTATTTTAGCCACACCACTCCAATTTAGTGGTATAGAATTTTTAGGAAAAGGTTCTATATTTGATTCCAATGCATTATTTGATTTACCATTAAATAAAGATGATCCAATGAAAAAAGATACTACTACGAATAACAGTAATCAAAATCAAGATCAATATCATCCAAATTCTTTGAATAATCATAATTTTCTACCAAGTAGTGCAACACGGTCATATACACAAGTAGTAACAACATTCGTATCGAATGGTATATTGAATACATCTTATTTTACTAGTATAAACGATAACGAGAATGGTAATGATCTCATCAAAGCTGAATTACCAATAACACAATCAATACTATTTACAGAATATGGTAAAAATGAAACGGGTATATCATCTATTGGAAGAATTAATAGTAATACATATAAGATATTTAGTACAAATGAAATATCAATTCAACAAATTGAAAATATATTTGGTTTGAATGCTATAATTGAACATGTTAAAGTATGGGGTGGTAGTGGTAGCGCAAGTGGTAATGGAACGAATTATAATAGAGGTGGTGGTGCAACTCCTGCATTTAATATGGATGGCAGTGTAAATGGTAATGGTAATGGTAATGGTAATGGTCCATCACCGTCGTATTCAACACAATTTTTACTTTATGATGGTAGTAATAATGGTGGACGTGGTGGAAAACACTATGGCGAGGATAGCGCTCTGACTGACTTTGATAAAGCATTTCCAGAAGATGTTGGTGGCTCTACTACTGGTACTGGTACTGGTGGTCCTGTTGTTGTTGGTCCAGCAATATATTATACAAATGCAATGGAATCAGCTGTTTCTGCTATAGAAATATCCGCTATTGGTAGTAAGGTTGTATCAAAATTAATTGCACGCAGACTAGGTTTAATTGGTACAAATAATAATGATCATAGAAATAATAATGGTGATGAATTGTAAGATAAAAGTAAAGTAAAGTTTTTTAAAAGTCGGAATTTCGAAAATCGAATTCGAATTCGCTACCTTGCGCGTTTCAGTTTGTTTCGTTTCATTCGTTCATTCGTTCATTTGTTCGTTCGTTCGTTCGTTCGTTCGTTCATTCATTCATTCATTAATTCGTTCTGTGGGGTGTAGAATAATTCCATACCAAAAATAAACAACAACGGGTAATACCCCACTTCGTTCCTTATTACTGTAGAACAATATTTCAATTATTGTAGTAACAATAAAATCTATGTATAATCTGTATTATAGAACATTTTCTACTAGATTAAATATCAATAATACGTGTATCTATGAATCCATTTCTGCCGGACAGGATAGTTCGACGACACGACTGCCGTCGGGGATGTTGTTGTTGCTATCAATTAAAACTTCTAGTGGGGTTTCATTGATGTATGATACCCCCTCGACAATGTTGAGATCGACATCTGTGCGAGTAATCTTGTTGTCGTCAATATCACTTCCTGTTTTGGTGTAGGCTGTGTAATCTATCTTGTACTGCCTGTTCAATTTGAGTTCGCCAATGGATTTACACTTTCCGTGGTTGACATAGACGGTACTGCCGAGAAAGTTAAAGTCGGCAAAGACTTCTTGATCGCAAGGATTGCAGGCGTAGACTTGGTACTTGTTGTCGTCGTCGGAAGACGACAAAGCGCGGTTGCGCTTTTCAGGTGTACCCTTGGGACATGATAGATTGACAACACGGACATTGTCAGGTGTGCTCTTATTGAAACTGCATTTGTTCTTGAAGTCCGAGGCATTCTGTAAACTAACTCCTTTGAGATTGATGGTGTCGTTGTTGCTATCACTTCCATTTTTAGTGTAGGCGCTATAGGCGATTTCCTTGCCGGGTGTGCGGTCCCCAATCTGTTTGCATTTCCCGTGATTGACATGGACTTGATCATTTAGGAAAGTGAAGTCCGCAAAAACCTCTTGTTTACATGGATTGTAGGCATAGACTTTGTATTTGCCATTATTATCCTTGTCGGATAGTCCGCGATCTTGGCTGTTGCTGTTTCCACCAATGATGCGAGCATCACTAACAGAGCTAGAGACCCAGGTCAAGGCCATAAGAACAAGTGGATTATTGTGGGAGATCTTCATTATGATATTTATTTGTATAGGGTTTTTAAGTTTGTTGGTTGCTTTTTGTCTTGCTGCGTTTTGATTTTGTGAGCTCTTACACTACTGTTATTTTCGATGCCTGAATGAAGGAATCGAAAGAAACGAATGAATCGAATCAATCAATCAGGAACCAGTGATTTTACCGCAAACCGGTGAAGAGGGGGGGAAGCCAATCAATCAGGAACCAGTGATTTTACCGCAAACCGGTGAAGGGGGGGAAGCCAAAATACTGCATACCGGTAGCGCGAAGAATTTATCACCTCAAAATTAGCCACGCCACGACTTGGGTTAGTGAGTCGAGTGAGTCGAGTCTACTAACGCGTTTTTTTTGAGATATATGGCGGTATGGAATGAAGCATATCTTTTTAATAGCGATAGGACGATGTGGTAAAATATATAATAGATCACATTTTTATATTCATTAATAATGTAATAGTAAAACAAATGTAATCGATTCTTAAGATTTTTACAGTCCCCCCAAAAACGCTATTTACCCAGAATTTATTTATTTTATTTTATTTATTCGTCTTTTTTTTACAACCGTATTACTATTGTTTCTTATTCTCGTCATCATTCTTATTATATTCATATCTTTTCCATTCAAAATAGAACCATCTTTTGATTGACATGGGTAATTGTTTATATGGTACAATCAATTCAATCAAATTTGGATATAATGGTGGTGTTGACATTCTATATATATTATATCGAATACCAATCTCTTTATCTTTATCCTCGTAATAACGTTTTAGATTTTTACCTTCCGCATTCCATACCCCCGTGGCTGGTGTATTACATAATATATGGATAGTAAATAATGGTGATATTGATGCAATTAAAATTACTGATGTAATAGATAATTGTAGTTCATTTTCATTTTGATTTTGTAAAGAAATTAATATTGAATACAATGCAGCAAATATCCATGTAGATATTTCACCAGCATAATTTGGATGTCTTGATATATACCATAATCCATTTGTACAAAAACCACCAGTCCGTCCATTTGCTACCCAAATTGATTTAGTTATATCACTTATAATTTCAACCAAAATTGATAGTAACATACCAAATAATAACAAAATATTCAACCACGAACTATTAGTACTATTAGTACTATTAGTACTACCATTATCGTTACTAACAACAACTAATAATAATGGTGTTGAAATACAATATACCCATAATCCTTGTACCATCCAGAAAATAAAAAATCTTGATGGTACATTCCTAACACCATCAAATCTTGAATCACCTGCACGTACAGTTTAGTTGTAGTTTAGTTGTAGTTTAGTTTCGAAATCAAAATCGGGGAAGGCAAGAAAGAAAGAACGAACGGGAGGTGCAGTGCAGTGCAGTGCAGGTAGGCAGGTAGTGCAGTGCAGGTAGTGCAGGTTATGCAGGTTATGCAGGCAGACAAGAAGGAAGAGGAAGAAAAAAAACGAAGCGAAAACAAAAGAAACCAAAAGGTTTAGTAAGAAAAAGTTACTAGTTGTAGGAATGGAATTTATTCAATATCATTCAAATTGTATAGTACGGTATGTAAAACATAATATATTGTACGTACCTTTCCGATCATGTGCTCTCCATGCTAAAAATAATAATAACCAACCACGACTTATTGCAAATAAAATAATAAATATTGTATTATTTGTTGGTATTGTACCAGCACCACCAGCACCACCAGCATCAGCACCTGATGCTACTGCTGCTACTGCTGCTAATACTAAGAAATTTATTCCACCTAATATATCATAAAAAATTTCAGTTTGTAATATTGCTGCTACAATAAATCCACTAAATTGGATACTAAATGTAATAATAGCAGCATTCAAAAAGAATGCATCAATCATGATTTGATTTTGTTGATGAATGATTCGATTTGATTCGATTTGATTTGATTCGAATTGGTTTGATTTGATTTGGCGTACGTCTAGTTTAGTTTAGCCTACGACTCTTTGCTTCTTCTGCTTCTTCGCTTTTTTTTTGTCCTTGACGTCTTTGACTTCTTGAGTAATCTTCTTCTTCGCCGCCTTCTTTGTATTATTTTGTGTTCGGCTTTGTTGTTGATTGCTGTTTGTTTTTATGAGAAGATAATTTGTTTTCTAATATACTAATAAGAAATGGTCCGGTTCGATTCGAGTTTTTGTTGTTTAATATATATTAGGAAAGAATAAACGCCTATCGATTCGAAGTGACTACCCTCATGTGAGGGTGCACGTTTAATCGTTCGAGTTTTTGTTGTTCACTTTAGCGTGCAATTCTTTTTAATTAAGTACAACATGTATGTACTCTCAAAGTAGGAAAGAAATAAACGATTCTTCATTTTGTTCTTTTGCTAGTTTGCGTGAGATCTTTTTCCACGCATTTGATTTGCTTCGGCGTCAGGAACAGCATGTTAGAATTAAAAAGGAACTAATTTATTCAATTTCTTGTGCCGCGCACACAATTTTTTATTTTAATTCGCCGATACACGCTAAAGTTAGGGTGAAGAACAAGGCAAGATACGGGATTGGATTTGATCACGGACACGCACGTTTTTAGATTTTTCATCAAAGCAAACTTTTTTCGATGAGGAGGACGACGATGACAGATGATGACAGATGATGACAGCCTATCAATTCAATTGGTTTAGTTGCTTTCGTCAACAATAGATAGTGCTGACTAGCTCGTAAGGTATACATTACAGTACTTCTTGTACATTATGTCCGAGGGGGGACACCATGAAATTGAGGCGGCGAAGAAACGCCTCGCAGCTGCCAAAGCAACGGCGTCAACGACGGCATCATCTGCGTCAACGATAATAGATTCGGCAAAAATAACGTTGTCAGATGCGTCAAGGATGATAGATTCGGCAAAATTAATGGAGCGGACTGCACGCAAGATAGCCATAGCAGCGGAGATAAACAAAGCAATCGCAGAAAATATACTAGAAAATTCTTCAAAGGAAGTTGAGGAGGCAAACAACTTTTTGAAGGAGGTGGAGAAGAAATGGGAGGTTGTTGATGTTGATTATGATGTTGATGATGCTGATGATTCGCCAAGGAAGAATGATAGCAAGAAGCGTAGGAAATTTTCTGCGACTAATACTCAAGCAAACAATAGTAACGAGAACGATAATAATGCAGGTCACAGTGAAACTGTGGGGGCAGTTCCTCGACCCGAGAACATTGTTGTTGAAGGCGCTGGATTAGCTTCAGTCAATGGCACTTACATAAAGTTACCGAGAACGATTAATGGTTTTGACTGTTATGGAAAGGTAGGTCAGTGGAGCGGGATACCAGGCAAGTTCATAATATATTATACTGGCTACCATGGGTTTTTCCGTTTTTCGATGGACGGGGGAAACTGCCACATCCAGCGATTCCTTTACAGAACCGTAGATAGTTATGTTGCCGATATCCCCCTCAAAAATGGATGGATGACGATTGGTGAAGGAGTCAGTCCAGCTCCTAAATTGAAATGGTAAAAGTGTGACCTTGACGAAGATGGTAATATTTGATGGTGGTCTTATGTTAAGGTCAAGGTCAAGGTCAAGGTCAAACCAATGATCACGGACTCTTTCATTTTAAAAAAAGCTAACTTGCTTTTCAAGTTCAACGACACGATGACAATGTTAAGAAATGACATTTCGATACTTGTTTTGTTGCACTTTCGTCAGCAATAATGCTGACTGGTACAGTATCAAAAGACTATTGCGGATGGCTTGATGGGAACTACTAGAACGATCTATCCATCGTACGTTTACTTAGAGTAGACGACGCAATACAATAGATAGAACCGTAGATTGGATAGGACCGTATATGATGTAGATGACGATTATATCGTACTACTACTAGCGACGACGACGTCAATTATCATAGCGACTTGATCATCGCCATCGTTGATCGTAGCAGGGGAGAGGGGGGGGGGATCATTTGTTATAATGCGATAGACGATACGACAACTTCTGTGACGATGTTTGCCGAAGACAAAAAAATCAATTGGCGACCAAATTTGCTTGCTTCCTAAGAAACAATCCATCAATACGGCTGTCAAATACTGTCCTCCATCACAAAAAATAAATAAGCATACCTCTAGCTTATCTGTAGCTAGTGGAGGATCGCTTAAAACAATGAATGGCGGGGTTACTCCCCCATAACATAACCCCCATATCCATATCGAAAAAAGGCATGAACTGTTCCACGATTCTATAATAAAAACGTATTAATAAAATAATCCAACTACCCGTACTGCGAATGTATCGTTGCTAGAGAAGATGGCACAGTACACATTGGATCGACACCGGAAGCGATTTAAGAGAAGTGATTGATTTTCGATTCAATTCACAGTTACGTAACTGCGATGAAAGGTGGTGCAATAATGGAAGGGGGGGGGGGGGTAGTGGCGGCGGCGGCGCCGGCAGTTGGGGGAAGCGGATCAACATACGTTACCCACCTATCGCACCATCAAGATAGTACTATTCAAATGATACTAAATAATAACTGACGTAATGACGATGAAGGCAAATTTACCTCTACTAGTGCAAACGAAAAAGAAGAAGAAGACGCATGCAAATAAGCAAAAGAATGACTGAATAATAAGTCGTGATATCATGCCGATCAGAAAAATTTGGGGTAGAAAAAGAAGAACCGATAAACGGCGAATGGATGAATCATAAAGTAGTATTTATTAAATGTATATTATATGTACTTTTACATATACTTTTATGTAGTTTACAGTGTGTTGACCATGCCATGAGCATATATAGTTTAGTATACCATTGATCTCATACGACGGTGATGGTTAGTGGCGGTATACCTTGTTGTTCGCGCTGATACTGTTGTTGCTGACGAGGAAAGACTGATACTACCAGCAAACAATGATGATGGTAACAGAGACAAAATATCTTCAATGTTTGATAATGAGTTATGTCGATGATGTGTAGTAGGAGTAGGAGTAGCATTTGTTGTAGTACTACTTTTTCGTGAGATTGATGATAAAAATGAGGATGATGTTTTTGTTTCGAAAATACTTTGTGAATCATCTTCTTCGTCTTCCATCATCAAAGGACAATATGAAATAGATGATTCGTAATCGTCGTCTTCGATCATCATGTCCGAAGACGATAAATTTGTTTCATTTTCGTTTATCATGCCATAGGCGCTGATGTCTTCTTCTTCTTCTACTACTTGATCTTCTTCGTCATCAGTAATGAGACGTTTCCCTTCCATTGTTGCTACTGCTACTTCCTCAGGTCCAGTAGTAGTAGTGGTGGGGGTAGTAGTAGTAGGTGCGGAAAAATAAGAATCGAAAGCAATTCGGGGTGCTAAATTACTACCACCACGTGTAATTTTTCTTCTTCTTTGTGATAAAAATATAGTTGTTGCTTGCTTGTTGGTAGATGGTGATGATGAAAAAATTGAAGACGACGATGATGATGATGATGATGCTAATGTAAGGGATGGAAATGCCAATAATGATAATTCCTCTGATGATATTTCTTTTGTAAAAAAATCTTCATTATATTGATAAAATGATACAGCTTTTGGTAACAATGGTGGTGGTGATGCGGAAGATAAGTTTGATGATGAACCATATGGTGCGCCCGGAATAGATAATGATGTTGATGCCGATATTGCTGGTCTGAAAATTGCATCAGGATTATTTCGTTTCATACGTCTTCTTTTGGATGGAGTATCGTCGTCAGCATCCTCATCATCGTCACGTCCTCGTCTTGAATAAGATGGGGTAACAAAAAGTCCGTCATCATCGTCGTCTTCGATGAGACGCAATATTGTTTGCTTCGAAAGTTTGCGCTTAATATTCTTGACGCCGACGCAGGATTGAGGTTGGTCACTACTGCTGCCATTCGTAGTAGTAGGCGTAGAAAAGAAGAATTCCGATGATGATGATGATAATATGCTCATGATGGTGGTGTGGTGTAGTGTTTTGATTAGATGGTATTGGAAGAATGCGATGCGATGCGATGCGATGGAATGTAGTTCTTTTGTTCTGAAAGAATATTTTATGATCACTAGTTACATAGGATCAAAAGAATAAAAGTATGTACAGTACAGTTTCAATTATTTTGTGAAGCGGAGTTGTTTAGTGCAGACGTGAAATGAAAAGGGATAACGGACAAGGAAGATACCAAGTCTGTAATAAAGACAAGAGAACAAATACATCACACATGCCGATTTTGAATATCCAATACAACTCCAATTTTTGTCGAACTCCGATCGTGGCTAAATCGAATAAGGTATTATCGTGTGCTTGCACGAATCAATCAACACTTCACGTAACAGTCGGAGTGGTGCCCCTCCGTCACACTAACGACTTTCTAACCTTTTAAGTATAATCGAGTGCCGCCGCAACGGTATTTTACCTTCCGTAAAAACGGCAAAATGTGACAACAAATCGGCAGTTGAACGAACCAATTTTGGCCTCCTTGCGCGATGAGTACATAAGCCTTTTCAAAACATTGTAGGCTACAGTACTTTGCTGGGTACTAGTAAGTGCTTAGAAAAATTTGAATGAATCAATCGAATGAGCGAAGATCAATCAATCAATCAATCGAATCCGCAATCAAATAAATGTCAAGAAACATCAGTCGTGACTCGTGACAAGAGGGGGAGCGGAAAATGGGTGGGGTTAAACTTTAGTTAGATGAACCGGTACCGGTATGTAGGGTGAAGGCACAAGAATGTTTCATAGAATTCTATCAATTGATGTAAAAAGATTGACGTACTGTTGCAGTTCGTCGATACAGCAAAATAAGAACAGAACAGTTGCAGTTTATTGAGATACAGTAAGATAGGAAGTTAACCATTTTCATGAGTTAACCAATCGACCAAATAAAAATGGTCGATTACATTTTCTAAATAATAACACACGACATACCGTTTTGATTATCTACACGTGGTACAGTCACATCCTACGCCACCCTTACCACTACCGATCAGCAAGAAGCAAAAGCAGTTTATACCAACATAACAGACGCAATAACATAGAACATTTTAAATACGATAACAAGTTACTGTAATCATGCCGCAAGAA
Source organism: Fragilariopsis cylindrus CCMP1102 (assembly GCA_900095095.1). Taxonomy (NCBI): domain Eukaryota; phylum Bacillariophyta; class Bacillariophyceae; order Bacillariales; family Bacillariaceae; genus Fragilariopsis; species Fragilariopsis cylindrus. The sequence goes on from FMBT01000515.1 coordinate 53,473, forward strand.
CGTACATCGCCATCGCCATCGACAGCCTCGTCAACGAAGAATCAGAAGTATGATTATAAAGTATATCATGCAACAACAAAAGGAAATGCAGAATCGATAATAAAAGAAGATAGATTCAGATTGCCAACACAAAAGGATGCAATAGAAAGAGGATTAAAATTAGGTGCTGCTGTATATTTTGGTTTCGATCCAAATTATTGTTTACAAGAAGCATTTAATACATTGCTTGAAACGGAACCACGGCTTTTGCGACAAGATAATTTCATCGGTTTACTATCGAATGATGATAAGATTCAAATACAAAATGAAAGATTAGTTTGTTTAGAGGTTGATATTGAACTAATTAATGGACCCTTATCTATATTTTCATTTGGGAATTACCATGATGGACAATCTGGTAGCAACATTGGCCATTATTGGATCATCATACATTTAAAAGTGCAACAACACCCAAACAACTATTATTACCGAATGGTGATGACCCACCTGAATCAACAAGTAGGTTATCATCTGAAAAATGGGATGAAGCAACTGAACGATTAACAGCTGATTATCTACAAACCTATTATGGAATTGATGCATTAACAATCAATGAAGAAACTGAACATTCATTTGAACTTGCTATATATAATTTAGATTGTATTGTTAATATCCAACAATGGAATAATGATACGACTAGTACGAATAATACGAACAATACGAACAATACGAACAATACGAACAATACGAAGCAACGGAACTGACAGTAATGAGCTCATCAGAAATAATGGGATTGAAGCGACGAAAACTGCCTGCCTACCTGCCTATATGCCTACCTGCCTATATGTCTACCTATCTACCTAGCTACCTGCCTAACTTGCATGTTGACGAAAGTGCTACACTTATGATTACCAACGTCTATGCTCTTCAGAAAAAAGAATACAAAACAATCGTTGCTCTCCGACCCGTCGATCATTCCGTATCATCTGCGACCAAATTTTTTCTAGAGCCGCGGGAACTAGTATTTACATTGAGGTAGGCTTAACTACAATAGACTAAGGCTGGATTAAGCCTAGACGTTTACGTGAATATAAACAACTGAGATGATACGATTTTCAAGATGCATATACAGTAATTTACCATTAAAATGTTTCATTTGTTTATTATTTCGACCAATTTTTGGTGACTTACAACTTCAGGTAAACTGAGTGGATGCAAGAACATGCTTCGTAATCGACCATAACGACATCATCGCTTTTCACCGCATCTTGTCATTTATTTTCAACCGTGCGTACGAAAGATCTCAACGATGCACACCCTTCTTTCAGTTCATCTCGACTACAGGATGTGTACCTAAACTCATACTTACAAATACGGCCTTCTTTGTAATCAGAAGTTATGCAGCTTCTAAAACACGACGTTTCTTCGCTAAGATACGCATACTACAACGTCGACGACGTTTTCGACTTGGATCTGAAATATCAGTAAATATACGTGGTTGTTTTTTCTGTAGAAATAGGTAGAGAAGTAATGGTTTCTTTGCAAACTTTTCAAGAAGATTTGGATATATATTAAGCGGAATATCATCCTTGTCATCGTCGATACTCTTGTTGCTCTTATTATTATTATCGCTGCATCTCTTCCATTTTTTATTCAACACCATATGATGATCAATTTGAGATTGAATTGATATAGTTTCATGACGTACTAATTCATCCTCCTCCGCCCCAGCCGCTAGATGGATTCCGCTTTTGTCACTTTTGTAAGGTGGTATTCTAGCATTTAATTCCAAAAGTGTCGTGTTATCACGTAAACTTTCCAGTAGATGTTGACGTCCGATAGTACTGATTATTGCTGAAGATAGACAAATAACCCTAAGTCCTCTATTGACCTTAAGGACAGTTCCCAGTTGTTCCATCTCTTTATCGTACATGTCCACAGGACGATGAACGTCGCCAGCAGCATAACCGTAGTCCAATCTTAATCTTTTTAGCGTAGTATTAGTCGCTAAGTTTTCACCAAAGCAACCACTTTTTAAAATGCCATTATATGTCCGCGACCGTAAGTCTAAATTTTGTACGCCAGCTTTGAGTACCGCATTTAGTATACATCCAAATGTTCCTTCTTTACAGAAAAGCCCTCCTATATACCCTTCGTGTATAGTAAACGTTCGAATATTCTCGTTGGTTGCAATGGCATCGGCTATTCTATTTGCATCCACTAATGTTAGGAGCAAATTATTTCGGGTAGGTGAATATAGAAAGTCTCGAATCTTGTTTTCTGGTCCTCAAGGCACCGTAGGTAAAATTCAAAACACTGTCTATGTATTTCTTGATCCGAACATTGATTTAGTATCTTCAAAGAACGAATTTTTACACCCGACGTCGACATTTTATTCGCCAGTATAGCTTCCTGCAACTCCTGTGTTGATGCATTAAAATTATCATTTGTAAAAGTAATGCTTAGAACTTTCAATGCGGGACCGCCTTCATGTCTTAGGGAGGAAAGGACTTCTTCCATTGTATTCTTTCTTGGGTAGAATAAACGCGTCGTCATAATGTTTGTTATTCTTTTTTAAACGATAGATAATGACAAAATCACGGGCGGAATCCAAGGTACAAGTCAATTAGTAGTATTCTCTGGTGCTATTTGCCTTCTTCTGCTGCATGCTGTTGCTGCTGAAGTAATAATTGCTGCTATGCTAATGTATTACTAGTAGACGCTGTCGTTGATGTTCTTGTTACTTCTGCAGGGGTACGGTGCGTACAAGTCGTATGTTAGCATTTTTTTATTTTTTACTTTGTACTGGAGTCGAGTCGTGAGTAGTGCTACTTGTAGTGCCAATACAAAAACTAAAATATGCCCAATTTTACTAGTAATTGTTAGTCTACTATATAATAACAACTTTAGCATCAAGTATGTACACCTAAAACGTCATTTGTTTGAAAAATAAACTATAAAGTTTACAATTGATCAATTGGATGGAGAACTGTTATATTCCTTAGTCTCCTAAGCCTACTGGTATCTCATAATGTAGGCTTGCTCACACATAGCACACATCAAATATCCCCCAAAATGGCCCATTTGCAATGTTTTGTGGACATACAGTACTCTCAAAAAAATGAATCAACACAAAATATGTGGATGGGATGCACCATATATACCAAAGGGAACTAAATCTTGGTGCTTTGTGTTGATTGTCCAGCTTAGGTGCACGCAAAAGTGGAAAAACCTGGTTTGGTGCCGGCCTAAATGGCCCATTTTTTGGTTTATGCGGCCCTACAACTTCATAACCTCCATAGAAACCTAAACATTATGTGGACCTTGCAGGTATAGATATAATGGATGCTAGTACGCCTAACCCATACCCAACCCATCTGGTGTTGTCCTTCTGTAACCCTTTCAAATGAGATATTTTGTGTTCATTTCTGATCAAAAATCTTGTTATTTTTGTGAGTGCAACATCAGCGAAATGAATTTCATTCTGCAACCACAGGAACAGGAAATTTGTACTAGGCAAACGCAATGTTCTAGTACACTATATGGATGTTAGTGCACCTGACCCATCTCGTTCTGTCCTCTGCAACCCTTTCAAATGAGATATTGTGTGTTCATTTATTTCTGATCAAAAATCATCTTGTTGTTTTTGTGCACTCCACAACAGTGAATGAATTTCATTTTGCAACCACAGATACAGAAAAGTTGTAGGAGGCAAACACAATGTTCTAGTACCACACTATGTGAATGTTAGTGCACCAACCCATCTGGTATTATTGTCTGCAACCCTTTCAAATGAGATTTTTTGTGGTTGAAAATTATGTAATTTTTTGTGTGCCTGCCACAAAAGCGAAATGAATTTTATTCCTCAGAATGAAAAGTGGTTTTTGTTCACACTACTTCCTTCTGTCAAGACAGACTAAAGTTGTTTCGGTTATTAAAGATTGCTCTAAACAACTTATGAGGCTGTGAGCTATTGCTCTTACTGTAGCTAATTCAAATGGGTTACTTTTGCACTTGTATATTTGGGTAGTGAAGGTGAGCTTTGTGAAGCATTGAGATGCATGCCAGCTCACTCTGGTTTGCAGAGTTCTATTGGGGCTACTGTATTGTACTCCTTCTATATGGAGTGTGTTAAGCGCGTTGTCTTGTGTCTGTGTCTTAAGAATGCTCATTATTGGTGTGCACACAACTCAACCTCAGTGCACAATTGGTGCACAACTGTAGTCACTTAAAGGGTAAGGATTTCAACACCTTCCTTCTCTAGGCAAGTCCACTGTTGAATTTTTGGTCTTTCTAAGAGGAAGAGAGGAATGCGTCAGCATAAGACCCTCTCCATTGTATGTGTAACAACAGTGTATGTGAGTAATGGTATAAATTCTTTAATGGTACAGTAATCTACTACTGGTGTTATGATGTGGTGTACAGTAGTTAGTAGTTTGTCCACAAGTTAAACTATTTAACCTGATGTGAGAGAGAGAGAGAGAGAGAGAGAGAGAGAGAGTGAGTGAGTGAGTGAGAGTGTGAGAGATAGGGATTGGCATGATTACCTATTGAAACTATCGCCCACACAACTCATTATATTTACTTTGAGCCAACTTATTCTAGCATTGTTCTTCAGCTTCAGCACATGGTTATGGTTATTGGACAATCTTGACCTACCTACCAAGTTTCAAAATAAGAAGTGTATATCAAATTCTAAAGCAGCAGCAGTTTCTGTTGTTTTATCTTCATACCACCTGTGTAGATGACAGGAATTGATAGAATCACCAGCATCCACCAGGAATGCACTATTATCATTCTACAAACTTCACCTGCAAAGATTTTTCACAAGGATTGCACAGCAAATTTGAAAGCAGCAACAACAGTGTAATATATAGAACCATCATGAGCCAGAAGTGGATATACAAGTGATATACCACTATTATTGTGAGACTGCCTTTACCTGCCCTGCAATTTTTTCCACAAGAATAGCGCAAAAAATAAATTATAACAAAGGAGCATTTGTTGTTGTTGTTGGATTGTACAACCTTTTCATGCTAATGTTTGAAAGAAGTGCACAGCAATTTTCATATACTAGCTAGCAGATCTTGTTGCTGCTGTATCATATAATTTGTTTGACATGAATAGATACAACCAATATGCAACAGTGTAGGAACGGACCCACAAGTAGTGATATACTTATATTATTGGACTGTCTTTGTATGCGAAAAGTTTACAAGAAGTGCACAATAAATTCTCACACATTTATTATGTTATGGGTAGGTCTCCATACCACTCCTGGTTACCTAACTCACGATGAGGCATGCCTGTATCTGAGATAGAGCCAGACTATGATACTAGACTTGATAAATCTTTCGCAGTCCTGGCGAAAGGTATACTTTTAGATGAGGGGATCAGTTCGAAATATCTATGTGAATTACTAATAGAAGATACTAAAGGAGGAATAGACTGGAACCCTAATCCTCTTCCGAAGATGACCTACTTCCGTAATAGCCTATAGGGTGTACACACTAATCGTTCATAGACTAGTACTGACTTATTATTTCCGTATATATATTCTTTACTAATTAGTTTCTTGTTACGTATGGGAACAACTGATACATCAAGGAGCTTGCTGTTGCTGGGTGAATACTATCTCTTATAAATACTGTTAGCGCTCCTTTCACTTGTTCAGTTATTTTGGATCCAATTTGGTACCTCTACCGTATCGGAACTTTCTGTTCTCTATGTGTTCTCTGTGTTCTTTGTGTTCTTTGTGTTCTCTTTGGGTTCCTAACCTTAACCCTATACTTACAAATATTATATATCTCGTCTCATTCGACCAATACGACTCACGTTTGCTCTGTAACATTCACTTGTAAAAAGCGTACTTTTCAAAAGTATTCACTTGTGAAAAGCGTACTTTTCAGAAGTATTCACTTGTGAAAAGCGTACTTTTCAAACGTATTCACTTGTGAAAAGCGTACTTTTCAGAAGTATTCACTTGTGAAAGCGTACTTTTCAAACGTATTCACTTGTGAAAAGCGTACTTTTCAAAAGTGATTCTGACTGGTCCGTATTTTATCACTCCCCATCAATGGACGATATATATATTTGGATTAATAGAGTATATCTACTCCCCATAATCCTATCCGTCATTGATCTTCTTTTCTTGAATTCTTTCGTCCAAACACAATGGATCATCATTTTCATACAATGTCGCCGTGTTACCTTCATGGTGAAATATGGGTTTCAGGATACCGTTGTAGACTTCTCCATGTCCCCAGTGCTTGCTCAAGACGTCCGAAATATTGTCTGCCGATGGAATATGTGTGAGTATAACATATCCAGCTGCCATCATGGATCTCACATAGTGGTAGTTCAGGATGTTATGCCGTGCATGAAGCTTGGAGTGAGGTACATTCGAACTATCAATCATTGATTCATTATCACCAAAAGCATAGCTCTTTACATTCAAAGGTACTCCCAAATATCTCGCTGACATTCGATGGTCAACTATTTGTTCAAAACAAGTCTTTCCAGAACAATATTCCGATCCATATGTAGCAGTCTCAGGAGTCTTTTGCTTCTTTGAAAACCAATCCATCGATGTTTTGTTCCAGAAGTGAATACATCCCGTTACAGATTTTCCCGACAACACATCATGCATCAGGTTGGCATCGAAGTAATGCGACAACGTGACCCTCTTTCCCAATGGTTCGGGGGCATCAGTTGGAAGTTCCTCGTACTGTTTTCCGTACGGTGTATGGGTCCAGTCTTTTGCATCCTTATTATCAAAACTAGATAAGTCAGGTTCTTCAGTTCTGTATCTCAACTTGAAGTGTTTGAAGTTACAGGCGTACTCGTAAATCCTCATCACTCTTTTGAGATGTCCAGATCTAGGTGCAGATCTGAAGCTTGACATGGTCATTACGTGTGTAAGCATATCCCATCTACCTATCGAGATTAGCCATTGAAGCGATCCTATCATCGATTGGTATTTCTCAATGTCTTCTGTTTCTAGGAATTCAGAGGTATCCAATTCAGGGTGGTCTCCTTTCTCCAGAGGAGATTTGATCTTAGTGCTGGGTGCCTTTCCAAACCATCTGATGAAGTCTTCTCTGAGCTTTTCGATATATTTCTGTGGATCTTGGCATAGAACTCCATATTTGTCTCTTGTGAACCCGCATCCTAAATGGTATTCTATAAGTTGAGATCCTTTCAGTTTGAATCCTATCGGTTTGCTTTGTAGAGCATCAAGGAATTTCTTCACATCCTCAATTACACAAGCGAGATCATCAACGTATGTAGCAACGTATTCCCAAAGTTGAAGTTTGTGGTTCTTCCTCATGTAAATTTCTGGTTCACATAATGATGGCTTGAATCCTAGAGATCTTAGTGCCTTATCAAGCACAAGCTTGAATGCTAGTCCACTGCTCTTCAATCCGTATAGCGCTTTGTAAATGATCAATAGATGTCCTTCTTTCTCCTTTCCAAACTCAGGCCCTGCCCGAATGCACACTTTTTCAGTTGTCTTTGCCTCTAAGTAAGCATTGCCGACATCAGTTTGCCATGCTGGAATTCCATTTAGTTCTGATAGGAATAGCACCATTCTTAGTCCTCGTAGTGATACCACACCGGCGTATACGCTTGTCAATGGAATGTCGGTCAAATGTCCGTCCGCAACCAGTCTTGCTTTGAATCTGCCATCGTGCTTTACAGCATATATCAAATGAACTCCTATCTTCTTGAAACTATTTGGTATCTTATCAGGGCTGAACAATCCTTTATCGGTAAATACCTGGTATAGATCCATCATTTGCATCTCGAGAAATGTGGCGTGTGCCCATTTGTTGTTACCATTTTCCATATCAAATTCCAATGCTTCGTCATAATCTCTGGGAATTTTATATCCAAATTGGTATTTCTGCGAAAGTCGATACGATCTCATCTTGGCTTTGCTTGATGGTCCTTGCAATCAGGGTCTTTCGTTTTGCCATTCCTCTGAATTGTTTCCAACCTGTAATATTTAGGAGTCCTTGCTCTTGAGCATATTTTGCCACTAGGAACTTGTTTTCGGTGCTTCCTCTAATGAATTCAGATACAGGCTCGTGTGATGTGTTCCACCCGTCCACAAAATCTTGATTTCTGCGGGTTTTCCTTTATCCTTTCTATGCCCAATAATCTTGTTGAAATGCCAAAGAGTGTCACTGTCTTCTTGTTCTTCAATCATATTCATTACCTCGTTGTATGTCATGATGTCTTCAAATTGATCTTCTTTGCATAAGACCTTGAATTTGACAAGTGTCGGATCCTGTTTTGCAATGGCATCTTCCTCATGAATTGTGTCCAACACCTGTAAACGTTTTGTATTACCTAGATCATCAGGTGTTGATATAAATGTCCTTCCCTTGATGCTAACTGGATCGAATCTTGCTTCTTTCTCATTGCGCTTCCCCTGTTTTCTTGTTGTCATCGTATGTACTCCCCAACCCTAGTGAATCATAAAATGAATCGGATATATCAATTGGTTGTCCGTTGGCCTTGGTGTGTGGTTTGCCAATTGGATTCATCGGATTGATGACAGGTCCAGTTCTGTTCTTGTTTGGAGCAATAATAGGAGATTCTTCAATCGGATCTGGTGAAGCTTCTGCTAGTATTCCCGGAGATACTTGTTCTTGGTTGGGTGACATAGTGGGTGGCATCCATTTCTTGACACCCTTTGGTCGACCATCCAATTCCTCCCCATAAGTCTGTCCGGGTATACCAAAATTACCATTGTCTGGACCTTTTATAAACTCTTTAAAAGGTTTTCCATCATCAACAAGCGGGTTCGCACGAAGGTTGCGAGTCTTAGGATCAAGGGCTGTGCGAATTTCGGCGCGTTGTATAATCTTCTGAGTATCAGATGTGAGAATGTGGAAAGTCATGGCATGGCCATAGTTTTCCGCAATTCCCATGAAGTTTCCCATGAGTTCTTCTGTGTTACCAAACGAATTGTCAATTTTCTTGTAATAAATAGGCTCGTTGAAGAAGAACTGAATAATGGGGCTGATATCTCCAACTTGTCCGGTAGCAAGGAAATATGGGTTTCGGTTGCCGAGATTAGGGTCACATGTGAGGTTCAAAATGAATATAACATATGTCAGGGCAAAGAACCAAGTGTTGGCATCAGCGTCGGTACGATCCATGAGGCGATTGGTGAGGCTTTTAACCGTTTGCCATCTTCGTTCACATCCGTTTTGATGTTGCTTGTGTGCTTCGGTTTGCCACCATGGAATATACATGTCACGAAGGTAGTTCCTGACGGAAGTACTCGATTGGTTACCTGCATGATCTGACAGTAGGCGTTTAGGACACCCCCATTGACAAACGAAATCTTGAAGTGCTGCGAGGAAACCAACGGTAGATTTGGTCTTGCCGATAGGGGAACGCATCAAATATGCAGCTCCGATCCTAGAAAGAGCTCCAAAGAAAACTTGTGCCGATGGTTTGTCCTCCATCTACCGAAGGTGTCTCGGAGAATATAGCATCAGTCATCACGTCATCGTTCAGTCGGAATGCATTCATAGCAGGACTTGGAGACTTGTATCTTCGTTGAAGCCGAGTTGATGCAGGCATTCTTCCATATTGAGTTGTATTATTGAACGTAAGTTTAATAATATCGATGGGAAGGAATGCAAAGTAAGGCTGGAATGCTTCATAGTCAATGTCGCTTGGTGTGTGAGTTCTTTGGAGTCCATTCTTGAGCACTATTTGCAATGTCAGGATCAATAGATGTTTCAAATATACCATATGCAACTTTGTTTCGAAATGCATTTGTAACACATCGAAGAGTTGCAGCATCAAAGAAATCATTGATTGGAGGAAATTCTGGTGCGGTGTATAAATGTTCAATGCAGCCGTTATCAGATTTGTCAGTTTCCATTGGTTGTTGAATTGCATTTTGCATAATGTCCATGGTTTCTGACTGATCAAAAGAAACACACCCGTTGTTGTTGCTGATGCTTGACGTATCATTCATAATATTGAAACGATCATCCACACAAGCAATGTGTGAGTTGACAGCAATATCCATGAGTTCACCTCGTACATTATAGGTGTTGCCTCGAGGTAGTAAATCAGAAACGAAAGGAGTGTCAATGAGGCCTTTGCTTTCGTCAAATGTTGAGTCTGCAATCATCGGATTCCATTCTTGATCTGAGGTCATGATCACATGGTCCAAAGTTTCCCACTCTTGGTCAGTATATGGTCGTTGCTCTAAGTAAGGCAGACCCGCCTGTATACTTAATGGGAATACATATCCCTCTAACGTAGTAATACGTTGAGTTCCTTCGAATGCAATTGCTTTGTCATCGACTGTAGCACCATAATCTTCCAATTGAATACAAGAGTGTATTGTTTGGTTTCTTCCTGTGAAAGCATATTCATTGAATATACCAATAACAGGTTTGGAGTTCAAAGGGAAAAGAACGGCTCCGCATGTACCTACTTTGATATTGTTGATTTGATGAGCATCAACTCCAGCAATATGTACATGTCGCGGTGGTTCTGGTCCCTCAATCCATCTCATACCTGCGCCAGCAACACCTCCGTTAGCTCCGCGATCTGCTAGGGAACATCCATGTTTGATTTTGCTGCTTTTGGCCTTGTCAACATTGTAAATCGCATTGTCTTGTGTTTCTTCGAGTATTTCTTGATCATACCAACAGTGAAAGTCTGCTTTCCTAGTTTTGCATCCAATTCCAGGTGTCAGATAAACGGCATAAGATCCGTCGTCTTCAAACTTGACTGATCGAGGCTTGTCTGATAACAATCGATGCAGAGGCTGGAGAAATAGTAGACCGTATTGGAATCTTTCTTGTAGTCAGGTTCTGTTTTGCAGCACTTGCATTGATGATTCGATGTTGTTTGATAACATAAGTGTCTTCGTCCGGCGGTGAAGTACTGTCTTGGGTTGCTGTTCTTAGTTGGATCCTAGTACCAGACTCTAATCCATACCAATGCTTCTTTTCTTCAGGGGTCATCTTATCCCAAAGCCATTTCGGTACAGAACCACTAGTAAATTTATGTCCTGGTCTGTCGCTGTTACCTCTTCCTCGACCTCCGTAATTAGATCTGCCGGCGCCATTGCTTCGACCCGTGGGACTTCGTCCAGCGTTGTTGAAGTTGATTCTCAAGAGGTTGGTATGGTATATATCAATTTCTCGAGAGATATCGTCTTCATTACGGCAATCGGTTTGAGTGCATATCATTTCACCAGTTCCTTCAAGTGGTTGAGTATACCCTTGCTCAACAAGGGAGTCAACCGAATAATCTTCATATTCTTGATGTGATTGGTGTGTACTATACGTACGAGTTGTTCGATTTGCTTTGTATTCTTGTTGATTGTTTGTCGATAAGAACAGGTCGATCTGTTCCTCGGACATGTCAGGGCATTGCTGTGTCATGAGGACCTTGAACTTGTTAGACTTGGTTTTAGGCGTTGAGCTGTCATCTTCAGCGTCGTGGAGTTTTGCTTGTGACATTATAAACTCAAATAGTTTAGTTCCAGTCATCTTGTTTCCTGTTGCTGTTGCTTGAACTGCCATTGCGCTGTAGGTTGCTTTCATCGAGTCGTCTTGGATAAAAGCATGTTTCAGTGCTATTGCCTGCTGTCCAATGGATAGTAATTCCGTATCATCTGCGAGATCGTTATAATTTCGTACTTTTTCGAAGAATTTGGTACAATATGCTTCTCTTGAACCTGATGCTTCGGAGAAATCCATTTTGTTGATCTCTTTCCATATTGTATCGGCGACAATTGCTTTGGCATCCGAATCGGTATAATGACGTTTGAGCGCAAACCATACTTCGCGGGCATCTTTGTCCTTGAGGTTTCTCTTGATAATATATTGTCCCATGTTGGTCTGCAGGACTCTAGTAAAAACAGCCCACATAAAGACTTGTTTTTCTTTCCAAAGTTGTTGATCAGATGTATCAATGATATTCTTGGGATTGAAGTTCTCATCCAAAACATCAGCAACGTGATGTGTTTGAATCGTAGCATGAAATTTGATGAGCCACTGAGGATATTGTGAATCTTTATTCAAGATCTCGTAATCCGACGGGTTTCGTTTTCTCTTCAACCATTCTTTGAGAACTTGTTCTTTGTCCTTCGATGTTACTGGTGCGCTTGCGATCACCGCTTCTCTTCCTTGTGGTGTTCTTCTGAATGCCTTGAATTCGGTCTTGTCGAAGTTGTCAATATCCGACCAGTCGTCGCTATTATCTCTCTTCGTATCCATGTATCGAATGAATTGGCGTAGGCATGCTAATCCGTTGAGATTAGTAGGTTTTTCCGCTTCCGTTGTTGTTCTCCTATCCTTATGTGGTGGCCACCACATTAGGGTTTCTACTTGAGAGTGGTCCAAATGTTCAAGATCTTCCCAATCTTGAAATCCGGAATCAAAGAGGGCTTGTGGAATTTGGGAATCGATCCTAAGATTCATCACCGATTCGATTGCTGTGATGAAATCTGGATCTGTAATAACTGCGTTGTCTCGATCCGTTTTCATCCTTGTAACCTCTGCGAGTCGGGATGCCTCAGCTGCCGCTGCTGTATCCGACATCGTAGTAGATACGTCTTCGTTGTCTTCGTTAAGAGATTCTTCTTCTTCGGTTCCAAAATTTATTGTTTCTCCAATAAGTTTGTCTTCCAGTTCCTCTCTTACTTCCGTTCTTATTCTTCTTCTCCTTCCTACTCTTTCTGCTATGGATTCGTCTTCCGTATCCATGTATCACTCCCTGCTGGTGTGATATCAACGGGCTATTGCTCTATATATATAGTCTGTAGAGTCTTATCGTTGATTTGTTTCTATTCTTGTAGATCGGTTTCCTTCGACCGTCTTTTCTTTATTCCTTATTCGTCTTCCTATTAGGAAGAACTAGTCTCTTCTATTGAAGATACCGAACTAAGATCCGCCGCAAGTTCTGAGAGTACTTGCGACTGTTAATCTGATAAATCTTTCGCAGTCCTGGCGAAAGGTATACTTTTAGATGAGGGGATCAGTTCGAAATATCTATGCGAATTACTAATAGAAGATACTAAAGGAGGAATAGACTGGAACCCTAATCCTCTTCCGAAGATGACCTACTTCCGTAATAGCCTATAGGGTGTACACACTAATCGTTCATAGACTAGTACTGACTTATTATTTCCGTATATATATTCTTTACTAATTAGTTTCTTGTTACGTATGGGAACAACTGATACATCAAGGAGCTTGCTGTTGCTGGGTGAATACTATCTCTTATAAATACTGTTAGCGCTCCTTTCACTTGTTCAGTTATTTTGGATCCAATTTGGTACCTCTACCGTATCGGAACTTTCTGTTCTCTATGTGTTCTCTGTGTTCTTTGTGTTCTTTGTGTTCTCTTTGGGTTCCTAACCCTAACCCTATACTTACAAATATTATATATCTCGTCTCATTCGACCAATACGACTCACGTTTGCTCTGTAACATTCACTTGTAAAAAGCGTACTTTTCAAAAGTATTCACTTGTGAAAAGCGTACTTTTCAAAAGTATTCACTTGTGAAAAGCGTACTTTTCAAAAGTATTCACTTGTGAAAAGCGTACTTTTCAAAGTATTCACTTGTGAAAAGCGTACTTTTCAAACGTATTCACTTGTGAAAAGCGTACTTTTCAAAAGTGATTCTGACTGGTCCGTATTTTATCAAGACTCCTGAGCAAGATTCAACCATGCTACACGGACCGGGGGAACCCATGACCACACAGCATGAACGTCTTTGCTCAACTGGCTGGTATGACGCAGGCCTTCTTTGCCAACAGAAGGTATGGGGTAGATAATGTTTTTGGTGTTAGGGGAAGTCCTCTTCACAAGGACTAAGCGCCTGATGTTTCCTTGATGTAGTAAGCCACCCATTTAAAAGGGCTCGAAGAAGACCTTTCAAGGAATAAACCATAATCATGGACTGAATTAGATCTAATTTTAAATTAAATTTAAAATCACATAGGCAGGTTAGAACCAGCGACCTCCATTCAACGGGGAGTCTGTGTAACCAACTATACTACGACTTCTCATACAGTTTGTTGTTGTTCCTGCTTCATACTGTTTTGCTGACAGGACTGGCAGTAGTTGTCCTTGATACTAGTATTATTGTCTCATCATGTTGATAGCAGGAACAGAAAACACAACATGATCATACACCAGTAGGAGTGGATCCATCAGCAGAAGTACAGCAAGTGATATTTAATACAAATATTAAGAGGCCTGCAGATTTTCACACATCAGCAGTTCTTGTTGCTGTTTCATAATAAATTGTTTGGCTAACAGGAGTAAATGAACAAGCATACACCATGAGTTGATCCACGTGGGATGATGTACCAATGTTATAATATCATCTTCACATGTGAGAGTTTACAACAAAGAGGGCAACACATAATTCTCACACAGTTTAGCATGTACGTATCGGCATCTACTAGAGGTGCCTTTGGCACAATCATCTGCCGAAGGCACTCTAGAGGTGCCTTCGGCACAATAACAGTATACA